>WSZQ02018643.1:0-23149 GCA_019419845.2 Weissflogia rhopalogaster | reverse complement strand
TATCATTCCAATCAGAACTTTACTGTAAATTATGCTAAGAAGATTAAATTGTCGGTAAAGACAAAATTTAATATCATTATCCGAATAATCGCAAAAAAATTTTCAGAATTTCCATATTTTCTAAATATAAAGCGAAATCATTTCCAGATCCGTTGGATTACATGATTTATGTAATGAACATTTTCCTATATAATGTGGAACTTGTTTGAGGTGAACAATAATGAAACAATTCTGTATAATGGAATACATTATATATGGAGAGGGGTGGTGAAATCATTAATGTTTTTGAATTTTATAATTTTTGAGTTTATTGCCTTATTGACCGCTTGCTGCACCGTATGCAAATGTAATATGTGGAAACCTGTCAATCACGGAAAATTTGTGATTCTGTAATTGATTTCCGTATATGACAGGTTGAACTGTATATTTTAACGTCGAATTTTATGTTATTTGAAACAGAAATTAATTGTAAATCATATTAAGGCGATAATATTTCTAGGAAAAACCTATTTTAATATACTTAACCTAATAATGGAAAGGACTTTTAAGCCTTTCCATGATTTTTTTAAATATTTCTCTATAGAAGAATTCAGAGATTCACGAGTTTGCCGAGAATTTGACAAAAACCAAATTAAAACTATTTGAATTTATATTACCTATTTGAACTATATTTAGACAAGCTTTTCAAGTTTTTAATAAATTATAAGACACATTTATTAATCGATTTTATTTTACGCTCTTTGATGTAAATGAAAATAGTTTCGCTGAAATGTCATATCGATAAATACATGAAATAAACTATACTTTAGTACACTTTTTAATTTCCGCATTCCCCAATGTGGAAAATAATAATAGGCTTTTTTCGACGTCCGAAAGTTTTCGATTTAATTTTCGATTATAGTTTGTCGCGCGCCTAACTTTTAAATTTTAATTGAAACGTTTAATAAGCGAACAAATTAAATAAACATTGAACAAATTCCACTTCTAACTTTCCCTCGCATGTTGCAGATTTTCGTCTCTTTTCACACAAATGCGGCCGTGGCGGTGGCGTAGTCCTGCAAGTAATTTCGCCTCTTCAGACTGCTGGTCCCAAGCTCATTCCGTTTCCTGCCCAGGATGCTCCGGCCTGCCGCGTCCTGCCTCGGTGCAGTTTACGTCCATTATTCCGCCGTACTTTTGTGGCGCACTGCATCGCGCACACGCGGGTGTATACACCTCGTAGTAGCAGTTAGTTGTTTCCGCTTTAATGCCTTAAACAATGGCGCTAAAGTTTTTCGGAGCCGTTATGTACGCATTCACGCGGCCGACGTGCAACAACAAGTGACTAGTTGTGCAATTAGCGAAACTGATTTCAGCAGCATTTTAATGCATTCGCCGAATGTCCATTCTAACTACAACAGCATGGCGGATGGGCGATTATCGAATTTGTGTCGAATTTAGCGGGTTCATGTTGACCATGAGTTGTTAGGGTTTGTGCTTGTGAAATCTAGGGGATATCGTCTAAATGTTTGGGCATTCGAGGCTTCTCCTTCGGAGGATCGTCGATGGCTAGACGCATATATTTCAAGCTTCGACTAAAGAAGCGATGGATCAGAAAATGGGAGATATATAGCCCTACTAATGGTCGAGATGTATTTGAATTGATTCAAACACTTCAATTCGTCTAGACTCTAGACGAAATCCGTCTTTTTATCATTATTATTACATTCGTATGGCTATATATGTGTATTTAGTTATATTTCGGCAACTTTTGTATGAGCGCCAACAAGAAAAATCTGTAAATAATGAGGTATTTTCAGAATTTTTCAATATTCCTGAAATATCTTGAGAATTGGACGTCTGGAATAAACAAGACGCGATAAGGAGATTATCAATATTTAGAAAGATGTGCTCGGTTTCTTGCATCTTGGAAAACATCCAACTTAAGCATTTTATGTCGACCTCGTTTCGCTTCTTGGCTCCCACCCTTCTGGAGTCTTCCAAGAAGAAATGTTTCGATCCCAAATAATAATTTACCGAAAGACACCAGTCGAGCACATTGCATTGGCGTAGAGGTGCTTAAAACAGGGAGAATGCTATAATTTAAATTAAAGTTGCTCAACTAAGCTCTAAAGTATTCGAAATAAAAAAACAATACGTCGGTATAAAATTAATGGGCATAGGTCCACGTTACCAGCATCGAGAAAATCAATGTTGAAGACAATTAGATTCGACTTAAATGTCTTTGTATTGATAATATTTAGGTCTTTGTCAGTTCTCGTGAATTAACGACCATTCTGTATTTCTAGAGGGGGAATTTAAATTCAGTGATCATTGTAATATCTAATAGCAATCACTTCTGCTCTATTTGCAACAATCTGGCATATTAGATTATAGGCTGCGTGTTACTTTGCGTTACTTTCAGTTACTTTGTAGTTGTTTTTTGGAACTCCAATCAGTTATTGTCCTTATTGTGCCAAGAAACAGAAAAAAAAACTTGCCATTCCTGCTGCAGGAATTTCCAGAAAACGGCAAAGTGGCAGAGCGCCTTTAATTGTGTTTCCCCCAAGCTGGAGCACCTCTTAAAAAACGAAGGGTGGCACAGAAAAGGGCCCACCATACTTCCGCACTCCTTTATGCACACTTTTGCATACGTAAGGAGCACTGCCGACAACCTTGGCGCGCAAGTCTATAAAATTGGTTATTTTTCCCATTGTTGAAAACATCCCCTTTTTCGGGGACTATTGCGTTTTATCCGAGCGCGCCAAAGAAAAGCTTCGCTGCATCCTTCGTTTGCGCTCCCTCTCGCTTCTAGACGCGCACCCGCAAGAAGCAGGGACGGTAGGCATTGAAAATGAATGTTACCGCCGCACCGATTCGACCTCAGCCATTTTATGTAGTGCCTCGCACCTCTATTTTCCAGCGTGCCATACACAAAGAACAATATGCGCGCAGTTTATTATAATAATATTGTAAAGCGGGATACCGAAGAAAGTGGCAAACATGCTCGTATCAGAGAGACGGTGTGAAGATAAGGCGGTCGAGGCATTTTCACGCACGTACCATAGCCCTAAACGTTCAAGAATACACAACAAGGATGAAAATAATCCACGAAAAGAAACGCCAAGAAAGAGTAAATTAAATTCAAGTTTTTATTAATCATAAAGCGGATAATTTAATAACACGAATGGGTACATTTTGTGTGGTGTATTGTTGAGTAGAAAAATAACAAATTGGATGATTTTGTCCCTTCTTATGAGAATTTTCGTTGGCACATAGGTAATATAAAAAGTCGTACTGTGAGTGCGGTCCTATTGATGGGATTATATAATTAGAATATTGATCGTAAATTGAAACCGACTAATTGTGAGTGATCCATCACTAGGCGATTATGTTATCTGCTTTAACTCAAAGAACCGGAAGTTATCTGAACACCTTTGCAGCTAGGCTCTGTTTCTGTCAAAAGAACACCTTGTCGGACCGAATGCATTCACAGCGGTATCTCAAACGACAGCCACCATTGATTCGTCACGATATCTATCAAAATATGTGTAATTACACTTAAATATATAAATAAACCAATAGGGGTCATTGCATGCATTTGCCGTAGCCCTAGGCGTTCAAGAATACATCACAAGGATGAAAATAATTAACGAAAAGAAACGCCAAGGAACCGTAAAGTAAATTCAAGTTTCTATTAATCATAAACCAGGCAATTTAATAACACAAATGGGTACATATTGTGTGGTGTATTGTTGGATGGAATGAAAAACATATTTGATGCTTGTCACCCTTTTTGAGAGGATTCTCTTCAGCATGCAGGTAAAATGGAAACAATATGGCAATTAGATGAGTTCGGGCAACGTTATTAAATTGTAGAATGTTTTAATCGCTTAGATGAGCATAGAAAATTAGAATGTTTATTAAAAATCGACACCAATTAATTGGAAGCGTTCCATCACTTGATGATTATATTACCTGTTTTGAAACAAAAACCAGATTATACGAACGTATTCGCAGCGATTCGTACGCAGCTACACGCTTGTTCTGTCGAATCAACACCTTGTCGGACCGCAAGCGGTATTTCAAACGGCCGCCGCCATTGCTTCGCGACAATATCTATAGAAATATCTGTAAACGCTTAAGAACACATAGCAATGATAAAAATAACTCGCCAATTGATTAATAACAAAACACGCTAAGGAGCAGTAAATTAAATAAAAATATATAAGTTTTTATTAATCATAAACCGGGTAATTTAATTTGGGTGTTTTGATCTTTCTTGAGAAGATATTCGTCGGCACGTAGATAACATAGAAACAACGGGTATATAATTTAGTGCGGACCACAGATAAATGCGGACCAAATTATAATTTGCAAGATGTCTTAGTTACCTTCATGGGCTCAGATTATTCGAATATTAGGAGTAAATTGTCCTCAACTATATGCAATTGATCAATCACTTGGCGATTTTGTTCCTGATTTGATTAAAAAAAACAGGTAGAGGTCCGAAACTGCTCGCGACACTACCTACGCAGCTTCACGCCTTTTCTGTAGACTAAAAACCTGCTCGGACCGAATGCGTTCACAGTGGTATTTAAAAGGGGAGCTATTGGTTCGCGACAGTATATTAAAAAATTGTAATTACACCTAAATATATGGAGGAGGTGTGAAGAGGAGGCGATCCAGGCAGTTTTACGCAGTCACCGTTCAAGAAATCACAATACTAAAATAAAAACCAAAAACAGTGTGACGATTAGATGTGTGCGGACCAAATTATTGAATTATTGAATATTGAATTGCTCTAGATGGGCCTAGCATATTATAATATTGATTATAAATTGACTCTAACTAATAGTAAGGGATCCATCACCTGACGATTATGTTACCTGTTTTGATTTAAATAACAGGCAGTTATCGGAATGTGCTCACTGCGTTACGTACGTAGCTTGATTTTTTTTCTGTCGAATCAACACCTTGTCGGACCGAATGCAGCACTTATAGCGGCAACCGCAACCCTGTAATTGCACCTAAATCTAAAGAAACGTCCAAGAGTATACAAGCACTCATTCAAGATATTATTAATCAAAAACCAGATAAGTTAATAACACGAATGAGTGCATATTGTATGGTGTATTGTTGCCTAGTATAAAGAACTAATTGGATGTTTTTGTCCCTTCTTGAGAGGATTTTCTTCGACACGTAGCAAGAAAACAACGTGACGATCAGATGAATGCCGAGAGAATACATCGACAAAATTTAATTTATTGTTCACCCGAATTCACAAGAATACTTCAAACTGCAGTACACTAAATCTAACAAAAGTGTACACTTGTCGCACAACTGACTCTTTCGTAATATGAAGAATTGCACATAATTGAAAGCAGCAAGAAAAAATAAAAATTGAATGAAAACAAAGCAAAGTTGTTCTTTATTCGGCTGCTGGTGCCGCGTTGGCGTATTGCAACGACGTATAGTTTATTCCCGAGTATGATTTATACCATCAGCAGAATTTTAAGTCCCCCACGCCGTAATTGGGCTGTATTTCGGCCGCCGCCACTGCCGCCGCCGTAAATATTACGCGCCGAGTGTCACTTGCTTAATGTTGCGGCTTCGTAATGAAAATAAATGCGACCAGTGTATTACGTCCGTGCGGGCGTGCGTTTTATATTAAGCGTTTACTACAACCCATCGCACATAAAGCAGCATATTATTTAACAAGACACTAAAACGGGCACATTACAATCGAGAGGCAATTACAATACAAATTGACATGAACGAAATTACTACGTGTTATTATTCATATGGAAATTAGGCTTCCTTAACACTGTTCAATTGGTTTCTTGTTATTTTCATGTGAAATTCTGTTTTTGATTCGTTTTTATGTAAATCATTTACAAAAACTATAACTATATTTGAGTCCAAGACGAAAATTGCTATAAAAATCCAGGAATCCTTAGAAAACTTTTAAAAATTGGAGTATATTTCGAGGAAAACGTAATTGATGATGCAATTGACATTGTATTTTAAGCTTTATAAAGTGTTTTTCAGTTGCGCGAGCGATTTGCATCGGTATAATTACGTTAAACCAGATTGTGTAACCAGTCAGGTGAAATGCTCCGAATCAATGCAATTTCCAAAAGATTGCGTCGGCACGCGTGGCACCAGTGCGCTTAATTAAATTTTCGGTCTGCACGTGGAAGGTGCCTGCAGGTGTGTAGTGTGTACGTAAAAGTGTGGGTGGCTGTATGTGTGCCGAGTGCCAAAGGTCTTCACAATCGAAATAGAAAATCCTGCAATCAATGCAAATTCTGCCCGCTGACTGCGCAACTATTGCGACGCGTTTTTTTTGTTTTCTTCGTCTGCTGTGCGGCGCCGTTTCGCATCGGGGTTTTCCCGGCGATTTTTTCCCAACCACTCAGCACATATACATACAGCGCAGCGACGCTTGGGATAAAGTATTCCGAAATTCGTTCTCGCTGGCCCGCGCGCCGAATGTGTTTTGGTCGCACACAGAAAGTTTCACGGGTATTATTTCGTTCCACATATATTACATCGTTTTCACTTTAACAATAAAGTGGTAGTTGGCTGGAAGTTTTGAGACCGGCGCGTCCTGCAGGCGACTTCAATTCGGAGGCGGTGGAAATGACGTGCCAGTGCGATGGGGCTACGTATGGCTGAGAAAGGGCGGGAGCGACTCATTGAAGATGTTCGTTGGGGACAACGTTCGAAATCGGTGACGAGTGAAACGATCAACCTAGCCGGCGCCGGCGACTTTGTGCTGAAATCGACATAAAATAAAGCTGCCACCCCTCCCGGGGGCTGATAAGAATAAGAAATACGCTACGGAAAAGTCGCTGTTATCCCTTAGGATGGCTTGCTGGACCATACTTCGGTACGCGCATTATGCTGGATCGGTCATGCAGAATGCGCGCTGGCGGTCGCACAATGATGCATTGATTGGACGTTTACAACTTCCGATAACAGATTTTCGCTTGTAGCAACATAACCGACGTCGAAAAAGAGAATTACGGCCGGCCTGCCTCGTATCAATGGGATGACGGGAGAGCTTCTAGCGATAGAGTTACAACAAAGCCGAGAACCATGATCGTCGCAAATAAGCGGACTATGTTATTATATTGCAGGATGACTCAATCCCCTAGATGCGCTTAGATAATTAGATTATTGATTGTAAATTGACACCAACTAATTTTGATTGACCAATCACTTGGCCGATTATGTTACCTGTTTTGTTACAATCAATGCATTTCACAAATAACGATTCTTTGGCGGTCTGTACATTTTGATTTTTCTCCGATGATAAAATATTTTCTGTAGGACTTAAATCGTTCAGTGTACTCGAATTTTATTTGCTAGCTTGGTGCCCGTCTTGTTTATCCGTGGCATCCACATATAATCGGACCGAATGCGTACGTTGTGCTACCTAAAACGGCAGGTATTTATTATTGGTTCACGACAATATCAAGAGATGAAGTTTTTAATTTGACTCCTAAATATTCCCTAATATGTTAACCAAAGATAATATTGAAGGAAAATTGACAAAAACTAATTCAAAATGAGTCTTAACTTAGCTGAGTACGTTTTGATGCACTCAAAGCTTTTAACTAATTACGAGTAGTTGTTGGTCCTTGATTTTTTTGCGATAGTCAAATAATCTATTGGATTTCAATGGACGCGTTCAATGAACTACACACGCAAACTTTATACGCCTGGCCCCTTTTCCGTCACATCAACACCTAATCGGACCAAATGCGTTCGCCACGATACTTAAAACGGCAGCGACTATATCTATTGACGAAATATGTAAGATTACTTATAAATTTAAAGGAAATTTATAAGAAATCTTACATATTTCGCTTCACCAATCGCAATAATTTTCGTACATAGATCTATTGAATAGCATAGAACTAATAACGAGTATTTTATGGTCAGTACTCTTTGATTTTTTTTTTAATTTTCTCTGTTGTATCCAATGCCTTCAAGGCGTTAAGATCCCAATCTTCTAATTTGGAACACGCTTCCCCCTTTTCCGTACCATCAACACCTAGTCGGACCGAATCCATTCGACGTGCTACTTAAAACGGCAAGCGTCATTGGTTCGCGTAAGTACCTATTGGCGAAATATGTAATACTACTATTTAATAAGGCATACTATGCCTAACCAAGGAGAATATTTATTATAAATTAACACAAAATAATTGTAAGTAACACCTAACTTGGTCGATTACGCTACCAGTTTTGATACGATTTGAAAGCTTTTAACAAGTAATGCGTAATTGTCGGACTCAAATACTTTTTGTTGGACCGAACGCTGATACTGTGCCACGAACACCGTCTGCTAGTTTGGAACAGGTCTCCCTTTTTTCCTAACCAGACCTACATCTAGTCGTATCAATATATGAAATATGTGATTTGACTTCTAAATATGCCTAACCAATCATAATATGGATGGTAAATTGACACCATCTAATTATCAGTGACCTATTTAATGCTTATAATTCATAACAAGCAGATGTCGATCGGTGCAATTTGGTTTACGCGGCGTTCAAATACTTTCTGTTGGACCGAACGCATTCCCTTCGCTACAATCCCACGCCTGTTAAAGTGGAACATCCTTCTGTTTTTTCCGCCCCTCAACAACTTGTCTGACCGAATGCGTTCGCAGCGCTCCCTAAAACATCAGGT
The DNA here is from genome assembly GCA_019419845.2 of Weissflogia rhopalogaster. Lineage (NCBI taxonomy): Eukaryota > Metazoa > Arthropoda > Insecta > Coleoptera > Staphylinidae > Weissflogia > Weissflogia rhopalogaster. The sequence goes on along the minus strand of WSZQ02018643.1, from coordinate 14,464 downwards.
GTCATTGCTTTGACAGAATTTATTGGCGAAATATGTGATATTGCTTCTTAATCTACTCTAATATGCGTAACCAATCACAATATTGATGTTAAATTAACACCACCTAAGTAAACCATCACATGGCTGATTATATTACATGTTTTGAGACTAGAGTCCGATTAGAAACAAAATAACACCAAATTTTAATTACCTATCCCCGTTCCAATGTGGACCCTGAGGCTGTATTTACATTTAAATGGATTTGCTTATTTCTGCGTCGAGGGCCCTCGCATTACACATACAAAAGAATGCGGATAAACTTAGGACCCAAAAACTCGTTGGAAGTAGGTACTGTGCAAAACTGGCGGTTGTTACCGCTATCCGTGTTATACTCTGCCGCCGGCAGGCAGCAGGGACAACGAAGCAGGAAAATTTATACTACTTTTTTAATTTAACTCGAGACTCGACGATAAACACTTTCGCTTCACAAAAGTCTTGATCCCGCTCTTCGATTGTGGAAAGGCAATTTAAATAACGAAAAACTGTCACAAGAACAAACTACCCCAAGTCGCACGACGGCGGTGCAAAAGTAAAACAACCATAAAACGACATGAGATGCTCCTGCAATATGTGTGCAAAAATATGTAGCGAACCAAGTACGCCATTTGAAACTTGTACGTGCGTTGACCAAAATAAAAATTTTATTTTATTGCGAGTGGCTTAGTTTTCTAACCGGTACCGGAAAAACGCCCGTATATTGATGCAGTTTGCCGAGCAACGCGATGGGCCTTATTAACCAACCATCGCATGCTCTCCTTACGTTGGCAATTTATTACCTGCACTTGTATTTTCCCGCCAAATGTCATTTGAACTTAAGAGCGAACGACTCGGCGATGGAGGCACTTAAAGTGCACTTAAAATACGAAAATAAAAATACGAATGTGATCGTTGGTCATTCCACCATCGCACATTGGCGGACAAGCGATGAAGCCTACAGCACCGTTTTATGTTCATCACCGAGTGATTACGAGTGTCGGTGCGGTGGTATGGGACGTGTTCGAACTGCAGCTCAGACGTGGTGTACGTTGTCGATGCTGTATTATTGGGGTATTTCTTGCTATTTTTACAGCGTGGAAAACTGTGCTTTGTTCGCGCTTGCAACATTTGGCTACGCGTACGTTGTGGATTTCGTATGGGGGCGGTGGCGACAACGTTGCCGGGGCTTTAAACGACACTCTCCACACGTTGTAACTATAAAATAACGCGCCACAATAAAATCCCCCCCTGTTGCCATCGACGTGAATCGTTCCACGCATGTGGAATTGTGAGCAGAACCCAGGAAGGAGGTATACTTCGAAAAGTTACTAGAATTCGGCAACAATTCATCGCCATTAATTCGTTATGAGCCAGAGTTGTAATAATTTCCCCAATAAACAATGAAATTGAAAGATAATTTATATCAGTGCCTAGGGAATTCCCTGGGTTCCCGTTTTCATCTGTATGCAGCGATGCAATGAAATTTCCAAGTGCATTTCTCCAGAGAAGTGACCAGTTTCCCGCGCTAAGTGATATAGGAGAAAAGTTTCCTACTATTGCAGTACAGACACCTGCATTTCGTATTTACAGCGTGCGCAATTCAAGTTGAACTAGGTGTTAATTTAGATAGTCTATCAGCATCAATAAATTGTCACCAACAAAGTGCTAGGAAAAACGTAATATTATTTTATACATTTTGGAAGTTTTAACAATATGAAACTGAAGCAAGCTCATTCCACGCAAATCATAAATCTACAAACTGAAAACTCATCTCTTTAGTTAGTGCGCCAGCGATTTAACTATTTCGAGATGTAAGAAAATGATAGAAATAGCCGGAGAACAAAACGAAAAAATCTTATGAAACTATCGATGCATTACATACTCTCAGACAAATATAAGAGAAAGAAAGATAAAATTGAACAAAATGAAGGGGCCTTTATCTGTTTTATAGATTTACAGAACTCGTTTGATAACATTAAGTTGCAGTATACAATACTTATACTTGAAGAAAAAGGAACTCCAATGAAACTAATTAAATTCGGCGCAGAAATGAAGAAAACTACAAGAATACGTGCAGATAGCAATCTATCGCATAGGATACAAGCTACACAAGACATAATGGACTTAAAATGTCCCCTTAACTGTTTAAGTTCATTTCAATTAAGGGTCGTCAAGAATAAAATTATGTTATGTGTCACATCAATGCAAGTGGGGCTGGTTGCAAAGTGCGAAATCTCTTTCAGCGGCAACTTTATCATTTCCACCAAACATTAACATCCTAGGACCTACACATATCGGCTGGCAAAACGAAATCGATGCCTCTCAGCAAAGAACCCTTACCTTGTAAACTAGTAGTTAACAACAGACCGGTCGAACAAGTAATGAAATTCGAGCACCTGGAAGCATGTATATTGAGTCATAGTGATGCAGTGGAAGAAGACAAAAAAAATTAACAAAGTGATATAATATGGAAAACGTATGCATGAACGTGGAAAGCAAACTGGAACTGTATAAAGCCTGCATAAGACCAGTGATAGTATAGGTTAGAAGCTAGACCTGAAACACAAAGGACCAAACAGATGCTAAACAGCACAGAGATGAGTACGTTGCGAGCAATAACTGGAAAGACTAACAAGGTCGGATGGGTTACAGCATAATAAGGGAGATATGCAACATCAAGGACATCCTCAGAGGGAACAAGACGAGAAGAAGGAAGTGGTCCGAATGTCCGATCATCGGCTCTCAAGAATGGCTATGAACAACCTGCCAGTAAGGGGAAGAAGAAGGAGAGAAAGACCCCCAAAGACATGGAAAAGTATTAAGGCCTGAACATCAGAAGATGATTAGAACCGAAGATTAAAAGAAGAATAGGCTAATTCGTATGAAAAGAGAGAAGAAGAGATGTAATCATGCTAAGAATGGTAATCCCGACTATTTTACGACCGAGTCTTCTCGAGTTTCCGGTTTACTGGGCTTAAGAACTCTGAAGGTAATATTCTATATTTGATCAATTATTAATTAAATTTACACATATTTGATTTTACAATAGTCAATACTATTTGATTTTATTTGTTTAAAACCTTACAATGCAATGAAATATAAGAGTGGCTTACTTATTGGCAATTAAATACTGTATGGAATCTATAAATAGATTATTAGAATCTATTTTATATTTACGATCATTGCCGACTAACTGAAGCAAGTGACCAATTGGAAAATAATCTGTTAGCTTTGTTTTACAATGAGTAGAAGGATTGCTACGCCAATGCAGGAGAATTTATTTGTATCTTCTTAACCCGTTTGTGTTCATTCCTTTTGTCTGACCTGCCCACAAAAGACGACCACCGTCAACCATGCTTGTCAGCAGGCCATCATCCTGTTATACAGTTTGTCGGGCGTAATTATTTTAAATTGTCCAGGTGTTCTCTGCTCCATGCTCGACATATAGTCGGAGTGATGGTACCGGAAGAGCAACCTCTCAATCTTGTTGGACTTCGCGCTCAGTTCCCTGTACCCAGACAGGTGTCAGGTAAAGTTATTTTCACTGCACATCAGCACAAATTTCTTGTTGTGCTACATCAGAGGTAGTCTGATTCTAGCGTAGCGCATACCACTGGTCTATTGACAGGTGTTTGCAATATTTTATGTACATCTTCATTTAGCATCAATAATTGCGTCTTGATAGGGTACTTTATAGCATGGTTTATAATAGTCTGGGAAGCCCAATGACTTCTTTTCAAACAGCGTTTAAATATCTCCTGGTCAGAGATTTCCAATCGATCCAATTTTTCAGTAAAGCGGAAAAGGTGGCTTCAGTGGGATACGGCAGAGCAAATTAAGAACTATTTTTATATGTTGCCATGATTATAGTTGTTTAGTGTAGAGATAAGGGATAAGGGGACATGTTTCTTTTAAGTCTTTCACTCATACACACTTATGTAAACACTGGGCCTTTAATTAATAAATATCAATTAAAGGCAAGACAACCACGATGTAGTCTGGAAGTGAGTGGCGCGACAAGCTTAAGTTAGGACTGCATAGTATCTCCACCTGGCGGCTACACAAGGGCTAACCTATGTGCTTAGCTGTCTGTGCTCTAAGCCGCGAACACGCGGACGACCCAGTGTGAGAGAAAGAATGGCAGGATGTACCCGAACGGGATTTATTACGATGACGGGAATACCTTTTCTCTCTCAATATAGGTTTAGTGAGATGTTACAAAGAAGGTGGTGGTACTACTTGAAGGGAAGTGTGTTGGTGGTACCCACCCGTTTACAGGATTTATGTTTTTATTATAGAACTAGTAGCTATACAATCGGCGTATGAACTTCATCTCTTCTTCGACAACACAAATAATGGATAATCATGAGCCTGCAATCCTGTGATTTCTGGATAATTAAGGACTTAATGTGGAACCAGTGAGTTCACTACGCTACATATTTGTTGGATCAAATAAGTTCACTTCACCGCGCTACTGCTAATATGATTTCAAGGGTGCTTCTTTCATACTACAATTGTTATGTTTATTTCAGAAATTAAGTAGAAGCCATATTGACTCAGCACAGCTGAAAGTTACTTAACAGGAATAAATGTTATTCCACTTGAAAACGTAAATATGATATACAATTTACAATTTTTGCTGAAATATACTAATACAGTTCCTAATTACCTATAGGTTTCAAACATGACAAAATTTTTAATAAATTAGGCCAATAATTCATTAAAAATACAAATTTGGAATCATCTTGAAATTGGTAATCAAACAAGAAAAAATATTTTATTATCGATATAAAGTATTCATAATGGGAATAATTTAATTTTCATTTGCTTATTTTCATTACTATGGAAACAACTAGTTTTAATTTCTTACAGCAATAAATTTGTCTTTCACTTTGCTACAAATAATGTTAATTCCATGAAATGATTGGATCCTATTCAATAATTCACAATTTCTAATGTAATTATTGAAAAGTTAACTAAGCATCGAAAAGGGTTGCCTGAATTTGAATTTAAAATACATTTTCTATTTCAGAAAAATCTTACAACGCGTGATAAATGGTGTAAAACGATAGCCATTATTTTTATACATCTCATTACATTCGGCAGATAGTCGGCTCTTCCTCAGAAACGACCGTAGAATAAAAAATAACTTATAAAGGCGGGAAAAGGTAATAAAATTGCCTTCCTCAAATATGCCATTCTTGGGCACACAACCCACCTTCCTCTTTTTTGTCATTCTTACTTGCTCAGGTCCATGAGTGTTAGGCGAGCATAAAACACTTAACCTGACAGATGACACAGATGATGCATAATATTATGAATAACTCGGTTCGAAAATAAAAGCGTACGCTTTTTCAGCGGGTAAAAATATTAAAATACGAGCACGCCAACATGGCGGACGTGATAAAACGCCTACCATAAATAATAACGGTTCGTTCCTATTGCGCCTGAGTGTATCTGAGGCTGGTCTGACGTGGTCCACACCACTTTGGTGCGGGTACCAGTGACGAAGAAATGTCGACTCGTTAAATAATTATGACTGCAGTGGAAGTAAGAATAAAGAATGTAAATAAAAAACACACACAACGAGGAAATTTTCAGCAAACAGCAAGCGGGCGGAGTAAGAGGAAAACAAAAGCGTTCGGGGGGAAAGTGAGCAAAACAAGACAAACGTTCGTGGGGGTAAAACAGTGGATTGAAGAACGCTCGTGGCCGCCGCCGCCGTCGCCGTCGTGCGGGTACTGAGCGGAATTGAGGGTAAACGAACTGAGGAATTGTGCGCCCGAAAAAATGCCAAACGAACGATGGGAAAAGGCGAAAAGAGCCGTAAAATGTCGCGTCGCCCGGATAGGTAGCGCTGCACAGCATCGTTGACGAGTTGACGGCATGGGGGCTCAGGTAGCTGATTAAATAATGTTGTGCAGGCTACATTTTTCGCAGTGCTGCAAGGCAAGCCAAGGCACTTCGGATGATCGAGGGGTTTTCCCTCCCGCTGCGAGTCGCATCGCTTTTATTTGTATCCACGCGTAAGTCGTGAACGCGATCGACGAAGATTGTGCGATTGTGAAATTTTATCGAGACGACGATGGCAGGAGATGCGGTAGACGCAAGCAAAGCGGGAACCTGCGAAACGTATCAAAACCCACCCCGGTATGCCCGGTATCGCAAGCACAGAGTGACGCAAACTTATAGCAGGGCATGAGAATCGCAGACATGGGACATGGCAGGAGCTGAAATGTACAGCAGGAAGGGCGCGCTCGTTTCCAGGAGTTTTTCGGCTAACTTGAGCCTGCAAACTACTCGAAATGCATTCAACGCCTCCCTGTTAAAACCCCCAACGCTTGCGAGTCTATGGGCACATTCGGTGAATGCCGCGACGAAGACGAAGGGCGGTAAAAGTTAGATTTCTTCACATATATCCTGATGCCAAATGGTGATTCGGCGTGCTGCACATTTGCTCGCAATATTGCGAATAAATCTGCGCTGCCATGAGAGTTTGAATAAATAAGGAATGAGCGGAGGCTTCTAATAGTGTTTTTAGACGTTATCTCAACGTCCCGAGGGGCGCTGGCGCTGGTGGCAGTGGTTGGTGGCGGCGGCAGCGCGTTGCAACTCCCTCGAAAGCGGCGTTAAACCACACCGAGCAGAATGCGCCCCAATGTGTTAGTTGAAGCCGGCCGGGTTTGCGAAACGCAATTACAATAAAGCATTGTCTGGAGGAGAGTGCGACTCGCCACAATTTAATGTAATTTCTTTCATGAGGCCACCGCAAGATTTGAGCAACTTATAGAGCAAACGTTCACACGCACCCACACGTGCGCACTTTTCCCTTTGTTTATTAATCCGCACACACTTATAACGCATGCGTGTGCGCGCGTATTATGTGTGAGCTTCGAGTTATCCCGGATTCCAGCTGCCATACGCGCCAGAAGGGAAGAAAATAATATACCGGAATTATCAACGAGCGCTTTCGTACGAACTTCCTCTCTCAACTGCAAAACGGAACAAGCTTATCCACATGTTCAACTCGTGCCTTTTTCTTTCAATGTTCATTTATCTTGCGTTATGTTAGCGCCAGTACTCAAGAAACACTCGCGAACATTGTTCTGCGAATTGGGAGGAAAGGAAAACATCCCATTTTATTGTAATGCAACACGTAAGTGCTGCACTTGAAAATTCATTCAGCGGGAAATTGATGTTTTCCATGATAACCACGCCGAGGCATCCTTGAGGGAATATGTTATGACAATGGCGGAATGGATTAATTTACTGTAATCAGTGGTTTCCTTTCGAGTGGTTGTGGTCAGTGTAGCAAGTAATTAATAATCGCTAAGGGTGTATTGAGGCATGATGTGTGGCCATATACTGCTTTTACGTACATTGTTTTCTATAGCCGTACGCGGAACATAATTGATCGGACCCTTCAAAGTTAATTGTTCAGGTGGTCTGGTGGCAATGTGCACAATATGTCAAGTTGATAGTCCTTGAATGAAGTACATGGTTGGTGCTTGATTGAATCAACTAGTGAAGTGTACAATAAGGGTTTCAACACATTTTGTTCGAATATTGGGCGTTAACATTAGGCAAATCATTTTGTAAGTATCCTTATTAAGAATTTAGAACTTGAGATATACAGAAGTTCTTCGAGTTTATGTCTGCGAACTCCGTACAGCTGTCCCTGCGGCGCGGAACTACCGGAACAATCCTCTCTTCTACAATGCAGAAGAGCGGAGTCCACATTAATTCCTGCTTAGCACTAGGATAAGAAGAACCCTTCCGTTTCTCCAGCTAATGCGCCTTCCAGGCTGCGTACATCGAACCCTTTCCCTAGCACTGTCAAATCAAAAATAAATCGGACAAATGTTGTTAGCCATCGGTAAGCCTCGACTCTCGCCGAGGGGAGAGGATATAAAATTACACGCCCGAAACACAAGTGTCAACCGACGATGATGATTTACTTCCCCGGGACGTGCCTGCGTTGGCTACAAGAACTGCAATCGTCGGAGATTGATCGGGAGTTATTGCAATCCCCCTAGAGAACCACTTTCCTGAAATAGAGCCCTTTGAAGCTATAGATTACAGCATTAACTAGTTTGTTTGATCGTAGAATTATATTAAGATCTGTACAAAAATATAATAATCACAACTGTTGAAAGATAGCGTAAATGTACTTATCTGGTTTATATTATCGAAAAGTTTCTCAAGGGTACAAATTATAAAGAAATAATTGTGGAAATTTACTTTGTGCAAACATGCGAGTTTACCACTCCGAGGAAATCAGACAAAGAATTATGGATAACGACTCTACGTTTAATGTCCTAATTAAACTCCCCCCAAGTTGGGAGAAAAGTGCGCGTGTGCAGGCTCTCTCGCCATAGTACTGATCGTTTATAGTTTTTTCGCCTGTGGGACTTATCGGCACGTAGATAAGATGGAATTTAAGGCGGCGAGAAAATCGTTAGGTTGATTTTTATGGCCTGCCTTATTCTAGGAGCTCTCTAACGTTATACATGTGTGCACATAAACACAACGCGACGCTGTGAACGAACAGCAACATTTCGGTCACCATGTGTGACTCTATGATGTCGTGTCACATCCGCTGCACACTATATGCCAACGTGTAAAACAGCTTAGAAGCAATTAAGCGTTAATATTTTATGAAGGATGTGAGCTCGGGCAAGAGTGCACAAAGGTCGCAACCTTGTTGAAAGTTGGGATTTTTCATGAATACATTATATCCCCCCCTCAACATTCATGTGTTGACGGCACAGCCGGGAAAATCCCGGATGCGAGGAGCGAGCGTGTGTGTGTAAATCTTTTTTCAACTTCTTCGTTTTTCTTCTTGGTACTACTACACTGGCTGAATCGGCTACATATTGTGCGAAAACCTTCTTCTCAGATCGCAGTAGCGCGATATTCCGAGTGATAAAATTTTATTCTGGAAATATGCAAATTGAGCTTAACTTTGAGTTGCTTTAGTATGTAATGTGGGACGTGGTGTACGCCAAGATAGCGGGAATCAATGCTTAAAGTATAATAAAGAACGTATTCAACCATCATATTGCAATTTACGGGTACAAACAATCGCTGGGATTTACCAGAAAGAATTTGCAAATTTGAAGTAAGCTACGAGGAGCGAAGGATGCGTTGGGACCTGAAGCGGAGCAAAGGGATTTTTTGCTCTTTGTCATGTGCCTTCTTTGGCGAGTTGGTCGCGGATACTGATGTAACAGCCTCGCGCAATCGAACGTTACGTGTTTGCCGAACGAAGTGGAGAATTACGCCGGCGAGTCTCCTTCCACTAACGAGTTATTTCCCAATCAAGGAGCCCGCCGAGGGACGCACGACTGCCGGACCACCATGCGTTCCAAGGGGAAACCGAAAGCCACCGCCACCCGCGCCACCCCAACCGAAGCGCAACCGACGCGATCGACGGGCCCTAATTACAAAATTGATTCGAGGTGAAGCGATTCGCACGTCCGTAGAAATCCCGTAGGTGCGCGCTTTATTAGATCATTGCTTTACTACACAATTCCATTAGGAGAGGCGTGTGGCCATGAAGGCACGTACGAATGTTTGTCTTCCTCGAGTGCGCCGATAATAAATCAATGCCGGGGAATTAAAAATTTATAGCGCCTGGTCACCGTTGCGGTGGTGGTCCGGTCCGGCCGGTCGGCACGGCAGCAGCAACAGCAGCCGCATGTGTCGTGGATGGCTCCCATGTGGGATGCACGCCCCGAACACGTCACTTTACTTTACGGCCGGCGCACCTCATCCGTGCGAAAGTTGGGGATGCGCTCGGGCAGAAAGTGAAAACTCTCCGAATCCAAAATACTGCACATCACATGGATCTACTACAAATAGATTTGGTAGCGACGCCGAAATGAGAGTAATATACAAGACATGCCCTAAATATTTTAACACTCAACCAACTCCAGCAAGACCAGACATTAATAAAATGAGTTCTTCCACCCTAAGTTATTGAGCTGGTGGTGCCACATTTCACTGAGAACATTTTTGTGAATTATTGTATCTATTTTTCTTTGAACGTCAAATTAGGCAGAAATGCACTTCTTGAAAACTCCGACAATTGGTTTTTACCATTTCACTTTTGTACTTTCCACAATTTTGACACCCGTAGTTATAAGTGGTGAGAGTAGTGGAACAAAACTCAATGTTCTCAATGTCTTTCTTCTGTTCTCGAAGAGTAAATCCGTGTGAAACGAAATGAACCTAGTTATCAAGTGTAATAATGGAAGAAACGTAAGACCTAACAAACCCAAACTAACGAAACTAAAAGTAATCTACTACCAACCAAAACAAAATAAGGGCAGGTCAAACTAGAATGGATCAGACATAAAACTCTAGCGGAAAGCCCGAAGGTAAATCTCAACCTGTCCACGCGACCGTGATATCTATCGTAGTTTTATATATCGAATAGAGTGGGAAGAAGTGGTGTTGGTTTTGGGCTCGTTTGGAGTCGACGATGGCGGCAGAGATAAGCAGCCGGTCCACCCTCCCAGTCCGCTCTCCCGAAGAACGAGATCGAGGGTGCGACGGCGGGCTAGAGGTCCTTAGCTTCTGTTAACTCAGATAACAGGATAACGTCCTGTCGCTACCGGCCACTTGAGTAGCTGCGCCGCAAATCCTGGTCGTAACTTACACCCGGGGACGGTCGGGCGATAATCCTCGAGCTTCAATAACAAATGCTCTCGTGTCTCATAATCTTATTAACGTTGGCTAGAGACGGTGACCGCTGGAAGCGGACCGTATGTCCATTTTGGGACACATTGCACACGAGCGCATGAAAATGAATCTGGGCTGTGGTACATCAGCTCTGTGGAAACCGTGCCCCAAGTTGATAATAGTTTTATATAATCCTGGGCTAGAAAAAACAAAGTTGGGATTAATTAATCAGGCCATAGAGAGTGTTAGCTATACTCTCCATCATAACTCAGCCTATCGTAACTTCATGTTCTTGTGTTGCAAGACAATATGACAAACAATATTGCAAGTAATTGCAAGAGCCGGCTCCCTGAAGTTGCTCCAAGTCTGACTACATTGACTTCGAGGTTTCGGATACGAGACGCTCAGATTGAACCAAACTATAACTAACTATAGATTATTATCGGGAGTTATGATTCTATTCCAGTATCAAACTAATCATTAAGAAGCTTTAATTTGTTAATCTCCAGTGGTATAGCTCAATGATTATAGCTCATTACGAGCTAGGAACAAAATTTGTCGGAAGGATACATCTTCCCCTTTTTTCTTGAGCAATGAGGTCATTCCAAAGGTTCGAACATAATCAATATTTGCACCCGGTCATTGTTTTGCAATTTGAAAGTTCACAGCAATGTTTGCACAAGCACTCCAAGAATAGTCTATGCGCATGCATTTCGATCAGTTGCCAAGACAAGAGCCCCTTCACCATTCGTCTCCGAATCCGGAGACTCATTTAGCTATTTCTTCTTCCGGCCCAGGCACTCTTTTCCAACAAACTTCCGTCTTCCGGTTGCCATTTCGTAGTTTTAAAGCTGCTTTGTTACTTTTTTGCATAAATCTTCGCGTCAAAGTGAAGTGAAAGAGTTCGACCATACATTATGACATGAATTATAAGTAGTTGCCCCGCTGTGGAAGCGGCACACACATATATTTCACAAACTTTCAATTTTTTTCCCTTCGTCCGACGTTTTCCGTCCCAGTTGGCGCGGAAAACACATAAGCAGTCGGAAATGTCGGCCGGAATGTTGGCGCAAGAGCTGCGAATTGCTCGGAGCGCCCGTGAGTGAAGATCTCTTCTCTCCTCCGTTTTTATGCAGCCGTGGAAGGATTCGTATTATTTCAGCGCCGGGACTTCCAATATGTCTTTGCAAATAGCCCGGCTAGCGTTTGTCGTGTTAAGCCCGAGGCGGTGCCCACTTTCCGAAAACCCTTTTTCATATGATTTAGTATGCAATTCGCGCACATTTAAAACATTTTGGGCGAATTTATATATTTTGTTCGTTGCCATCGCCCTGGCCCACCGCATGGGGTTCGAAAATATATCCCCTACGTCGAAATACGTATGTTTTTATATTTTTTTTGTTATCTATAAGCCGAGGCCAATCCTGCCATACCAAACGCATATTACATCGTGAATAGTGTGCGCACTATGCGCCGATTTTGTCGATGTGCAAATTTATCGACGTGCTTGAAAGTTTCAACAAAACGCAAATCGTGCCGCGAACAAATCTCCGAAATTGTACGTGTGTTTCGTCGGTTTGATATTTCTGACTATCGGGCTGCCGATAAACCAGCCAAAACCGCACACCGCTGATAATCATTATGAGTTCGACAAAGTTTGCGAAATTTACAACAACAATTGATTTTAACTTTGTCAACGTTACATCATTTTTATATCCCGAAAGAGAGTTGCATAATTATAAAGTTTTCAAATGCGCACTTTTAACTTATATATTTAAAATTATATAATGCTTGTTTATTCAATTTTGAGAGGAAACCAATGATGAGTATACATTTCATACACTTCCAAATATTTTTTTCTAGTTAATCTAGCACTTTCTAAACTGCACGACGTATTTTTGCATTTGTATATATGAGGGGTCACCAGGGGGGAATCTTCGTAGTGGCAATTTAGAAAGAGCTCTTGTTAAACTATTGGACATGAAGGAGTGTTCCACTATAGGAAGAGGTGAACTACTACTACAAGTTTTTGTTTTTCAATACACTACATTGCCACTAAAACATGTGAGGGGTCTCAAAAGATATTAATTTCATAGGTAAACACTCTAAGCTTAAAATGGAGGTATTTGCCATGGATATCATAATAATAAGGAAGTATTTGCAAAAAAATAAATTGAAATGTTCCCACAAATGCCTTCGCCGCCGCCGGTATTAAAGAAAATGGAAACTTCCCGACATAATAACATAACCATCAAAAGACTGTCGGGTAATTGAGAAAATATGAAGAAAATGATAATTTGCGAGGTCTCATCGATAGCAAGCGTCTCGAATACGTAATGCTCATCGAAGTAGATAGAGGCAAAACAGCGACGCGCCATCGCCGTCACCCCCGAGAGAGCCGAAAGTTGGCAGCGCGAATTTGTAATGCACCTGGTGGCAGGCGCCCGCCGTTTGGATGCTTGCCACCACCCGGTGCCGGCGCGTCGATGGCGGCGGCCAGAAGTCGAACCCTTCGCAATTCGAACACGCGGGACGATGAGATTTTCCAAACGCCCGAACATCGAAAATGCAAATTGTGCATCCATACAATTTTCCCACTCCCGCTGCGCACCCTGTCGCACTGTACCATCGATTTTGGCACCACCTTGGACCGCCAAAGCGTTGATGCTGCAAACGCTCACGGCATCAGAGTGTGACGCGGCGATGGGTATCGATGGCAATAAAGGCCAATTGGTGGGCATTTGCCGAACGTCGCTGGAATATGTTACCGATATGCGTTGTCAAAAAAAAAACGTTTGTTTTCTGACATTCCACGATATGCATTGGGTGGAGTGCATTTGTGTGTTTTTCGAGTTTGTAGAGCGTGTGTGCGGTTGAAATTTTTATGTGCCGCTGTCTGTTGTCTGACTACTGACTAAAGTCGAAATACTGCTTTCATGGAACTATAAGAGCGGGTGCAAATTGAAGTCTAAATTATTAAATTGGTTCTCTGGACTTTCCTAAACAAGTTTGGTGTGATAACAATCTGAGAGGGTATCCTGTGGTTAAGACTTGTCAAATGACATTTATACTACTGACTAAATGTGAAAAGTTAATAACAACGGGCGGTATTATTGCCGTGATCATAGTCCAATGTGATAGTCGGCTAGAATAATTTAATTGCCCAAAAATTTATCTGCTTAGTGAGTTCTAACTATGTAAATGTTTCGAGATGTAAACATGCCAAGATACATTACCTCCGACTGTTTAACAACCGACCCACTGGAATGTCAGTTTTGCAAAGTGTTCATAACTGCCTAGATCTATTTATATTCAATTTTTAAACTACTAATTAAATTTATCTATATTTGATAATTTTATAGTTAATATCATTAGCTCTATCCGCTTTTTCTTATTTCTTAAAACCAAACTGTAATAATATTTGACACAATATAGGCTTAATTTTGATAGTTAGGGACAGTACAGTAGTATGTTTCATCAACAATTGAAAGTTCAAATTATATTTAACTTTTACATTGGAATAATTGTCATCATTGTAAAAAAAGACAAGGCACGAAGTTCGAAGAATTCTCTTCAAAACATCCGTTTAAAAAGCATTAGCACAAAAAAGTTCCACCAACACAATATATTCAAGAATTTTCTCAATCAACTCGATCAACCCACCAATATCATAATTGCAATAGAATACCCCCCCAAACTGATGAAAATTTTCTACTACCTCTCTGCACCAGCGTAACCTGGGACCTTAATAAATTACTTTTAT
>WSZQ02018532.1:0-34613 GCA_019419845.2 Weissflogia rhopalogaster | reverse complement strand
GAGAAAATGCAAAAACATCACCAAAATAATGTTTAATTTTCCAGATAATTGAGTTTAAATAGCATCTATTATTGTTTACGTTATTTTCCTGAAAACTATTTCTTAGTTTAATTCACGGATATGATGAGGCCGATAGTATTTGAAAAATATTTCTAAAATTTCGTTCCTTACCGTTATTTTTGGTATCCGTGTCAGTGGTGACATGTGGTGAAGATAACACAAGGGCCAGTAATTGCGACCGATACAATTGGCAATTACTGGCTGAACATCAGGGCACAGGAATGCAAACTCTTATAGAATTGAATCATTACCGTCGAATGGTACCCAAAAGTGGCTTTCCGCGGTGAACCCACATTTTTATAATCTTAAGTAAACACAAAATGTTAACACTGAAAAGTAGACATCAAATTCGTAATTGATGGAAGTGCTTTTAACGATTTTAACAATGACTCATATTTATAGGTTAAGAATTGAAACATGTACAAATTCGGGATAAATCGTATTAGTTCGGTGCAACAAAGCGCCACCAAGGTTTGTAGAATAAAGTTAAACACTATCCATCTTCCTTCAGGCATACTCGGATAGCCCTGAGAGGGCTTCGCGTGCCACGCTCTTATAGTGGCAGTTTCCAATACTACTGAGCGCACATCAGTGCAAACTAACTTAAGTTACCGGACGTGACAAGCGCTGTACACCCTAGGCAACCAACCCAACAATAATCATTGGTTTTGAGAAGTACACTATCTTTCAAAACCAACTATTAAGTTGGATTAAGATGTGAGATTTTTGTAGATACATTCAAGCTTTTGAAGTAATTTTCCCTAAGATTTAATGAGTTAAAAATCAAACAAATCAATATATTTTCCACAATATTCTCATTATTATTGACGAAGTTGTTAAAATATTTGCTTTAAATTTCCGGAATTTGATATTTATGGTTTTACAGTCAAGGAAAGGTTTCATGCAAATAAGTTTTGCCATTGACAAAAGTAAACTTGGCTGGTAAACACAACGAATACGAATTTGATTTTAATACTGAATCTGTTGGTAAATAAAACATATTTAATTGTTTCAAATTTTTTAATTTTGTTTATAAAAGGTTTTTAAATATTGTAGATAAAAATGGAATTAACTTTTCTTTCCAGAAACAGATTAAAACGCTATATAAAATGAACAATCTACAACTAACCCTACTTTTTCTCTTTCTAGCAATTCGAAGTTTAGGTTAGTTTCTAAACAATTCTTAAACTTATTTGATATGTTATCGTTCTTATCAACTAGATCAGTCTGTTATAGATAAGAATAATTATGGATTTCCCGATGGCTTTGTGTACATTCCTGACGATCAAGGAAATCTTCACTACGTTAATCTTACACTGCCTACCGATGTAGTTGTTAATGTCACCTTGGACGATTTTAACGTTTATTTCTACAGTCCTACGAATCAAAACGAAGGTCGACGTCTATCGGCGAGCTCCTTTAATGGATCAGTTGGAGAAGGATTTGATCCGTCGTTGAAGTCGGTATTTTCTGTGCATGGATGGAACAGCACTAATACTTCAGAATCTTGCATTAAGATAAGATTAGCAATGCAACAACATGGCGGAGTAAACATATTTGTCATAGATTACACGCGCATATCAAATGAAGCGTATCCGATCGCAGTACTTTCCCTTCCAAAATTGGGTGAAATATGTGGTAATTTTTTGGATACAATGTTGGACTTCTATAATTTTGATGCAAGCCGTATTTCACTGGTTGCCGTCAGCCTAGGTGCGCATTTAGCAGGTCATTGCTCTAGAAATATGCGAAAGATACCTGGGCAAATAGCAGGATTAGATCCAGCCGGTCCTCTCTTCATTCCCGGTGCCCGGGAGAACTGCTTGGGACCTGAAGATGCTGATGTAGTGCATGTTACGCACACGAATAAAGGAGGGTTAGGAATAGCAGCTTCCATTGGTCATGCCGATTTCTACGCGAATGGCGGTGGACCGGTTCAACCAGGATGTGAAGAGGATGTTTATGGATTTTGCTCTCATAGAAGAGCGGCCGACTATTACAGTGAATCAATTAATAGCGTAATCGGTTTTAAAAGTCGACAATGTAATTCGTATGAACTCTATGAAATGGGATTTTGCAATAACAATCCGATGACTTACGCTGGTGGAATTGATCTTGATAAAAAGTAAGTTAAGCATATTTAAGAGGACCCTATCCGACCGGTACCACGTAGCGGCAATATTTATCGTGTAAAGAACGTCTTTTCCGAGAAATGTCGAGTTTTAGGTCTTTCATTTTTTTCATTTTTCCCGAATTACTAGGATTATAAATCGTGCACCAATTGATTCTGCGTGAAAATATCTTCAAGCTCCTGGGACAGTTTTTCATTTGATTACTTAAAACCGATATTATACACACAAGTTGAGTCTAATATCGGCGATGATTTCACTGACAACTTTAATGAGTCATAATATCGGCTCTAAGTAATCAAATGAAAAACTGTCCCAGGAGTTTGAAGATAGTTTCACGCTGAATCGATTGGTTCATGATTTATAATCCAAGCAGTACGAAATATGAAAAAAAAAAATGAAAAACCTAAAACTCGACATTTCTTGGAAAAGACGCTTTTTACATGATAATTATCTCAATAATTACCTAACATTTAGGCGTAAATGTGCATATGCAAACAAACTATATTTAATGAGGAATCGATCCGTACAAGTATAGGCATTCTGCAGATTAGAAAATATTTTAGAACAAAGTTTGAATTTCACGTTTTAGTTCCGCATTTTGCCGCTACGTGGTACCGGTCGGTCCCTGTCCTCTTAATCTGAAAGTTGAGGACCTAACCTAGAATATTTTTATTTTCAGCGCTAGTGGAAATTACTATTTCGATACGAATGCTGTATCGCCCTTTGCTATTCCAAGTTGTTAAAAATTAAATTGTCTATGGTGAAATGCCGACAAATATAATCAACCATGCTTATTATAGACAAGTTAGAAGACTGTAATAATTCCAACCTCTTACCCGCCTCTGCAGGCAGCGATCACAGCAACTGTCTCAGATACTCTTCATTTATTCCTATAGATTCTTTGATCACGTGTTCCCATGGACCAGTCATGTATAATCCATACCTCTTATATTCATCATTCATCCGTTCTTTCTTACCCTTCTGCACTGATCCGGATCCCGCTCGTGCCATACATTCGTTCTCTGCTTTACTCAGCGCCATCTTCCCGAAATAAGCTGGTCTTCTACCTTTAACCTGGATGCTTTTATAGTTGGGGTTACATGAACTGATATTTATTTTAGCCTGCCTCATCTGGTTTTCCATACCCATCCCTGTCACTCTGTACATTTTACCAGTTCCTCGTCCTCCAGACATTTCTCTACCTTCTCTTGGGACATACCTACGGCATCTTAAGCCTTTCTCCTGTTTTCTCTCGACATATTCTAATCTCTGCTAACACGAGGAAGGGGTGAATGTGGCTTTAATCACTTAAATTATAAGGGAGAAATAAGTTATGTTACTTTTTTTAAATATTAAAGAAGGGTTTGTCAGGTTAATTAATTAATTCGGTCTTAATTCTAGTTCTAAAAGTATATTAAATATAATAAATTAACGGTTCGTTCACTCAGGTTATCGGTTCTCAATTGATCTTGGAAGAGAGAGCGATCTGCTGCTTCACCTCTCCTTTTATACTCTCCGCCATTGGCAGATGGCTCCCTCTCCTTCCGGTAATAATTTGAATTTTTAACAGTTAATTTAAGTTTTTTCGTTATTTATTTTAGTTTTGTTGCTGCTATGCATAAATATTTTAGTATCTAATTTTATTTATTATTATGTGATTTAGGATCTTGTGACATAATGTGTTTGAGACGTGTTGATGCGTTTGAGGCGAGAAATGCCATAATAAAGGTTGTTTATGTATATGTTGCAGTCAAAGTGTACATTCTAGCCAATGTATACATTTACTAGCCAATGCATACATTCACTTCCCATTTCAGTCAAAGCGTTCAGTCACTATAGGAATGAACACATTAACTAGTGAATGCATGCATTACCTAGATAATGTATGAAGTTACTAACCCACTGCAGTCAAGGCGTTAATTGATGAATTTCAAAGTAAAATTTTGTTGGAACAAATTTGTTTTAATTAAATTTTGAAAAATGAAACAGATGAAAGAAGTAACTCAGAAAACTCATTAAAATAGATACACATGTTGTTTTTATCAATATAATAACAATTTTAAACAATACACTTTGCAATATAAAATTTAATGAAATATAAATAAATATACATTCTATATAAAAGAAAATAAAAATTTAAAACATAAAAATACAAAAAAATCTAACAGAGAAAGAAAAAAAGTGAAACGGAAAATGAGCAATTATATATCAATAAGAAAAACATGTTATTTGTTTGAATAATCTAAACTTCCATGGCATTTGGAATTTGCTTTAAGGCATGCACATCTATTTGTTGTGCTCTTTGTTTTATATCGACATTTAGAGAATCCCTGGCCCGTACCTATCGACTGTTTGGTTGCAATAGTTCGCAATATAACCCTTTTAAAATTCCATTGCGTGCTCCAATTTGAAAATAGTCATCTTCCGTTCTCTTTATTAAACATCCCAATATTGCACGAGGATCTCTCCGTCCTCTATCAACTTCCGGCACCTTAATTCTTACTGTCATTCCTACCTTCGCCGGAGGATGCGAAGCATCAGAAATTAATTTTATGCACGTAGCATGCTTATATAAGTTTTCTTTGGACTCTGCTCGGGAATTATTGATTTGTATTTTCGACGTACAAATATCGCACATTTTATTACATTTCGAATTAACTAAAATGTCACATCCATACATTTTCGTAGGGTTTCACTCAGATGGGAACCAAAAAAACTCAGCCATGCAAGATAAACTAACAAAGTTTGATTCCTTGGCTCGTCCAAAAGAATTCAAAAGGTTCGGACTCACACCTACACGGTGCTTTCGCGGTTGAAATAGGAGATGTTCATAAGATGAATGTTGGAAAGTAACTAACTTTATTTTAGAAAGATTCTTACAACCAGCTGCAGGACACACCCCATCCTCCTCCCCCACACCACCTAGAGACGTTTCACGCTCTCTCACCCATCCACACACACACACACACACCGGGTGCCTCAACCTCGACTGAAGGTACGGTGACCTTGGCCGAGATCGAGCCGTATCACAACAATTCTATCTCACAGCGCCGCGCTAACCACTTACCACCCTCACGCCGTCGTCTCAGGGTTTACAAAAAACAGACTAAACATTTTTTGCATATTTTTCCTCAGTCATACGAAATCTGTTACCTTTCTGGGGAATATTGCTAATATTTTCTTAGAATTTATGTTTCATTACATCCTTATCAGCAAACAGCAAACAACAAACGGTGCAAACCGCTCTACAACTTACAGCACGAATAAAGAGGTTACGTTTGCATGTTTTCTGGTAGATTTGACCCACTTTCACTAGAGGCAGTACGTGAATGCATACATCCACTAGTAAATGCATTCATTTCGATTATAATGAATTCTTAAACTACGGATCTTAGCAAATGTATACATTGGCTAGTAAATGTATACATTAACTAAATTAATGCTTTAACTGTAACATATACATCGGATATCCCTCGTTTAGTCCAACATAGGCCTGCACCACAGCAGCATCACAACGCAACACGCAACACACAACAATCAGGCAGTGTGGACTCAAATAGCGAGTTGTGGCACACGCCCCCACCACTTTTTATTTTTCAGGTCTTATGAAAAAAGGTTTTCAGATGTATAAGTCTGCTTCGGTTCTTTCATGGTTATGTTCACGAGAAAGATAGAAATTCGAGTAGAATAAAACGACTCACAGAGCTCGGTTTTATATCCCCTCCATTCATTCTAGTTCATACACCAACAAATACAGCCAGTTGGCACTGATTCTCGTACCAATTTCTACACAGGGAGTTGCCTATCTAGATATATCTATAATCTATGCACAACAACGCAACCCCAACATCATAACACACCACAATTAAAAAAAAAAACATACAAAGAAATAACACTTGTAAAGAATAAATGTATACCGGTCGGAAAGACCTCTATTGGTCGATAGATTATAAAATATATAATTTATTTATTATATTAAACGTTAATCAATCAAATATTCTTTTATTGTAGACGACCTTGTTTAAATATTTGCTTCAAAATTTCAAGAATTTATTATTTATAGTTTATCATGCAAACAACTTATTTATAACCAAGGACAAAATATGAATATTCAACTCAATGAAAGATTTTTTAGGGATTTTAATTTCAAGGAATTGTTTCACGTTCCACATTATATAAAATAACATTTTAAATATTACAACTATAGCTATTTTATAATAATGAAACTGTACTGCTGTGTTCTGACATTATTAGCTATTTTTGGTGTGATTTTCTGGTATTGAATATTTTCTGCAATAGTTTAATGTGCAACTTATAGGTGCAACACTCTTCCAATTTCCTGGTAAACAGAACATTTATGTCGCCTTATAAACACTCTATTATAAAAATATTGTTTGTTATTTGCTTGAAATGTTTTGTTGGATGTAAAATTATAAACAACAAATACTAGAAATTGTTAGATAAATATTTTAACAAGCTTGTCCATATTTATAAAAATATAAATAATTAATGTTTAAATGCATTAAATAAGGCGGTTTTACTTCAGAACTTGTAATTGCTATAAAAAAATAATACTATCGATCCAGATGTCATAGGGGGCAATACAAATGTCAAATTGTCTACGATAAACCACCGTTGTTCTAAATTCACTGCATCAAATTACGACTCTTTAGTCATAACTCATATACCATCCAAGCCACGCTTGAAATTTAAGAATACATCTTTACGGTTTACGATTGCAAATGACTGACTGAATTGTACGATTTGATCTATTTGTTTTTTTAATTATATTATTTATTATTATATTATATTATTATCTTTAAATTATATCAACCAAATAGATCAAAACATAAAATTTACGATGGAAACGGAAACAGACAACACCTTGAATTATTTAGTCATCACTATTATAAGATCAGACAACAAGCTTGATTTTAAAATCCACAGAAAAAAACACTACACCCGACGCAATTATATCTTATAACTCCTTTCACTCGATACAAACCAAACTAGCAGCCTTAAATTCATTCATTCATATAGTTGTAAATACCCCCCATTTGATTTGGAATTACAAACAAAAAGCAGGAAAAAATGGATATCGCGAACATTGGGTCAACAATATATTAAAAAGAAAGTTAGCCTAGCGTACAAGAAACCTTTTTTCTCTGTTAGGCAGACTCCCAGTTTAACAAGATACATCAAATTACCTTATTTAGATCCAATAAGTGTAGAAATATCAAGAGAATTAATCATTAAAATCATTAGAGAAAAATAATAAAATGGGTGACTCCAATAATTATCTTTTAGGGTCGGGAATTTACAGAATAAACTGAATCGATTTTAGTAAACATTACATTGGACAAACGGGTAGGAATTTCCTCTGATCCTGAAATTGCGTTAACAATTAGAGTTTACGTAATTTCAAATGTTGGAGATCATATTTCATTAGATTGATCCTTGGTATTTTCATATATCAATTTCTTCTTCTTCGTCCGCCTTGTCGCTGACCGGGCATAGGCCAGTGACCTGTCATTCTTCCAGAATTTTTCTGGGTAACTCAGAGCATATTAATTCCTTTTGGGCAGGTTGCTAGCTTTGCCCAGGATGAAAAAGACTTCTATAACGGGAACCACAGATATTAATGTGGTTGCCGGAGCGAGTAGAGGTGTTATTGTCACGACCGGGATTTGAACCTGGATCTCCCAGCGTGGTAAGCAGTGATCATACCAACTGGGCTTTTTTATATCAATTAAAAAATATCAATTTTTTTAATAACATATTTTCGTCTGTTACATTTCCTATTTAAACAAACGTATTATTGATAAGATATTAATTGTTCAGAAATCGTGATAATTCAAGTAGATTTCGCAAGGCTGTTTGTTACTATCAGTTAATTGAGACAAACTAGGTAATACTAAAATGAACATACAGGAATTTCCAACGCAGTTGATTTTATGAAACGGTGGAGATGCAACTTCTAACCCAAATTGGTCTTTTATTTATAACTGGCGTAATAGCAGGTTAGTTCCAACTTTTATACATCTGTCTGTCTGCACCATTGATTCTTAAAGTGGGGTTCGCGATACATTTAAAGGAACTCCCATGTCTTCATGGAGAATTTAAAACAATTGAGAAACGCTGGTCTACACTGTCGCGTGTGGGATCATCAAGTTATCAAACTAATATTTTTTCGTCGTTCTTGAATGTGCGTTAGTGGTACCTAGTGAAGCCTTCAACAATGTTGTTCTTTTATGCGTAGAAGGAATCACGTACCAATTACTATGATTACATTCGAAGCCGTGGCCCCATTGAATAAAATTGACAAATAACACTTTGTATGATGAGTCTAAATAACTCATTAACCGCCCTATCATTCGGGATTAAGAAAATATTCAATTACTAATTGTTTAAAAGTGCAATGAAACGCCGGCGCCGCGGCGCGGTGTCGCGGTAAAAATTGTATGTTTAACATGCATATGCAATAAAATACTGAAACGAGTGTCCAGAACCGATGCCCTATATTCTAGTTATTTAATGCTAACAATAATATTAGTTTTATTTTTCACTCAAGTATGTTTGTCTGGCCACTTGGAGTGCAATGCGTTGGTGATACTGATTAGTCTTATTTTTTTGTAAACCCTCAGCCCCCGAATTAACAAAGGAAACAAGGCTTACAAAGAATGTAATAGAGCTACTTGACTTTATTCGGGACCGAAGTTTATGAGCGGTTTTACGACTGACAAGGAGAGTGAACTTTTTGTACGGGTAGTACATATATAGAAATAACTTGTGGTAACGGGATTTTATGCCGTTTTGAGCCGTTTGCTCAAAAATAATTTTCAAAGTTTGTCACAATTTTTTTTTCTCGGCGCTAATATAGCTCGACGCCACGCCGTTGTTCTACTGCTCTCTCTGGTTTAATGAATTCATACGCTGAAAAGTGTCTTCCCCGCTCTATTTCAGATGATAGAGATGGACGGAACTCCATAAAAACCCAATAAAACGTTCTCGGACGAAAATTTTGCATTTTTCACGATTCGACCACTTGATATAACAATAGGTTTCGAGTACCCTTTCTTCTCTATTGTCCTATTATATTCATGGGGTTTCGAATGACATTCGCTAGTTTTGAGAATCTTTTTAAATAAAAGTCAGTTACTTTCCAACATTCGACTTGTGAACACCCTCCGAACCTTTGAATTTTTTTGGACGACCCAAGGAACCGGACTTTGTTTATGTCCTGGATGTCTCAGTTTATTTGGTTTGCAACAACGAGTGAATTATAACATTTTTTTGCAATATGAACCACTGAGCGCCGAGTCGAGTTATGTTTGTCCAAAGCTTAAAGCCGCTGGCTAGGCACCACATGTGTCATTGCTCGGAACGATGAGTCCTCATAACCGTGTACGTCTTTCTAGAACATTTTAGCATCTTTCGTTGCGCTGACGTTGGCTGCGACTGGTCGTCACCAGGAGTGACAGACTTAATTAAGATAGTAAACGCACTAAGTAGGTGATGAGATCGGCGAAGATTTATCATGAACCGATCGGGATAATATTCATATCAGTTAAAGTAGAAGAGTTGAGGAACATTTTCCCACTTGTTTCATGTTGATAGCTAAATATTTAATATACTTTAATTATATTTTAATATGTACCTGAAAATGAGTAAATCGAGCGCGCGTGCGTCGCAAACGTGCGAGCAAATGTTTTAGTCGCATTACAGTCGTTTCCGACCACTGTGCGGCGCATAGTTGCAGGACAGTTGATAATGAATCACAAGGTCATGAACAGTGAAATTCGCGCGGAAGTGTTTAGTCGTTGAGTTCTACAAGGATTTCCTGTCCAATTTCTGAACTCTTTGTGTCGAGCTAACAGAATTGCCAACTCCAGTACTATTCTTTTCTATCGTTTATTCCTTGTAAACGCAATATGTCTGTCAATTATTGATGAGTATTGTAATGTTCACATTTCATTCACCTTTGCTTATTTCTTGTTAGGTTGAAAATACATTCGTTATGAAACACTTGTCACTCGTCGTTATTTTACCATTTTTATGCCAATAAATCTGAACCGGCCCTGGTGACATAGCAACCTAGCTTCCAAATGAGTCTCCTATTTATGTTCAGGAGAAGGAATCCTGGTCAACAGCAAATCCTAATTCAATCAAATGCCACGTTTCTGATGTGTAGCCCGCGTTGATACCTTCCCCTGAATCCTGGTCACTGATTTCCAACTTGTTGACGGTGTAATTTTGCGTGTTTACCATCTTAACAATATTTTCCACTACTAGGTGACGCGCAGTCGCAGCCAATTCCCGCACAACCAAAGATTCTAGAATGTTCTGGAACATTCCAAAAACACGCTCAAGAATTTGCGACTTTAGCACCTATTTCTTCGTTCCGAGTCTTGGCTCGGCCAGTGCTTAGTAGGCAACCTTAATCGGACTAAATCTCGAATGACAGCGTGGTTACCATGATGTTTAGACTAAACATACAAAGTGATATTTAAATTTATTTCATGGTCCTTCGGCTCTGAATGTATTCATTGTAAATAGTAAATGATTACTTACATTAATGAACAACATTGTTAAAGCTTTGTCGTGCCCTTTGTGCACAATCAAGCACGTTGGCAAAATATTAATCAACTATGTGCAAAATAGTTGATAATAACATACAGGAATACATCTTAATTAAACATAATGTACATAAAACTTTGTTTTCTTACTAATTAGCGCAAAATGACAGTGGAAATCAACATTTTGATAACCTCAAAAACCTTAAGGATTTGAACAAAACAGTGACCGTAGATGATTTCAACGTATATTACTATAATTGGAGCCATCCTTATGAAAGTGAGCATATAATCCCACACTCTTTTAATGGTTTTGTGAGTGAAAGCTTCCGACCGGAAAGGAAATCTATGTTTTGTTTTCATGGATGGCATCGAGGACAAACCTCACGCACATGTCAGGAAATAAAATTTGCAGCTTATCGTAGGGGACTTAACACTTTTATAGTCGATTACAGTCGACTGGCGTATGAATTGTTCCCAGTTAGTGTGATGGCCCTTCCTGAATTGGGAAAGATGTGTGGTAATTTTATTGAGAAAATGTTGGACTATTACAACTTAGATTCTGATAGCATTATGTTGATTGGACATGGTCTTGGGGCACAGCTTGCCGCATATTGTGCATCAAACATGCCAGGAAAACCTAGGGAAATTCTAGGTTTGGATCCAGTTCAATATCTCTTTAATGCTAGCGATCCCGAGAATTGCCTAAGTGCTGATGATGCAAAAGTGGTTCATGTTCTTCATACGAATAAGGAATATCTGGGATTTAATACTTCAATCGGGCATGCCGATTTCTATCCGAATGGTGGAGAGACGCAACCTGGATGCGGAGCAGATTTTTTTGGCTACTGCGCTCATTTTAGAGCTGTTGAATATTTTGCTGAATCAATTGGTAGTGTGGTAGGTTTTAAAAGTCGTAGGTGCGATTCCTATGAAGATTATGAAGGAGGATTGTGTAAAAATAATCAAATGATTTTCTTTGGGGATATGGATTTGGATAATAAGTAAGTTGGGCGTTAAATTAATAGTTTTCTCTTAATTGTATATACTTTCATTTTCAGAGCCAAGGGTGATTATTATTTTAATACTAATGCTCGGTGGCCCTTTGCAATGACTGGGGCACAATAAAATTAAACAAAATTTGAAATAAATGTTAATGTAGCCCACCTGGGCAGCCTAGTGGTAGCATCTCCGCTTACCATGTAGGAGTGCGGAGTTCGATTCCCCGAAGTGGGCAATTCACCGAGTGAATATTATTCACCCACAACTTACCACAAACACTTCCAACACTAAAACATTCAACACTCAACATTCTACCCTCAACATTCAACATTCAACACACAACTACTACTACACAACAACTACTACACAATAAACAACACAAATTGTAAACATAAAAATATATATGTACAATCACGGTGAAAAAACCTTAGGATTGATAGCCATTAAAATATATACATTATTTTTTTGTTAACGTATTTTATCGAACAGTTAGTATTTTATTATGTCAATATACAAACATATGAAAGTTGATATGAAGTTTGATTTACTGACAAAAATCTGATTTTGGTGGTTCGTTTTCCTAATGGAGTTACAATCTTATAGTTCGCTGCTTCGCGGCGAACTCGGTCCTAGTCGCGAATCTCGACTCACGTGAGACACCCGTGAGACAGAAAAAAAATATATGACCACTTATGCAGCATGCACCTGTTCGAAATTTTAAAGATGAAAAGTAAGTACAAATGTATTTATGTATTTAAAAGGAGATGAAGCAACTCGAAGAAACAAACTCCTTTTAGTCTAGGAGAAAAATAGGCATAGAAGCACGGAGCACGTGTGACCGTCCCCTATGCGTGCTGATTCGTTGCGCGCATATGCGCCCGAAACAAACTTGTAAATGATAACAGCAGACACACCGATATAAGGAAACTAGATCTTCTCATTATTATTTTCACATATAATAGTCGTAGAGACACATTAAGCACATTAAACATTACATGCTCTTGGTACAATACATTATTACAAGTATTTTCTTCAATATTACTACACGGGCTAGCTTCTAGCTTTAATTACTTAATACCATCGAATTTTTTTTTTTTTTTTCAATTTGCTACCGAGCAAAGTTAATTCCAGGTGTGAAAAAGTTCCGATTTAGAAAATAGCAAATAAATATTGAATATAGACTGTAGGATTGAATATAGTCAATTCAATTGTTCTAGCCCTTTTTTTAGGCTAAGATCATGGAGGTTTATTTTATATATGTAATTTCTTATTTTTATTAATCCCACAGAATCCTCATAAAAAAAGAAAGTAAATTAACAATTAGAATAGGATGCCAAATTGAAAATGATGAAAAGCAGAGCGGATTCCGTGCCGATGACATGTACCGATAACACCTTCTGACTTAAACAAGTGATCGAGAAACATGCAATAAGTAACAGAAATATAGATCTTGTCTTCATTGCGTATGGCAGTGTATCACTAAGTAAACTATGGAAATCAATGGAAGACTCAAAAATATTCATGTATCTAATAAAGGACTCCGCCAAGGTAAAAATCGGCAAAGTGGTTACAAAGCAACTAAATGCAATTCTGTGGCGCAAGAAGGTAAAAAACTATACTCGTTCCAACAATAACATATGGGTCAGAAACCTAGACAGTTACCAGAGCAACGGAACAAAAAATACATTGCATAGAAATGATGTTCTGGCGTCGATGCTGCAAACTTCAAAACTGTATGAGGAACAAAGAGATTAGGGAAAGAATGAAGGTAGAAAAGACTCTAATAGACCTAATAGAGGAAAAACAACTTCGGTGGTACGGGCACATGCGACGAATGCAAGATTAAAGATTACGCAAAATGACATGGAAATGCCGACCACCTCATAACAAAAAGCGCGGGAGGCCAAGAAAGACATGGAATAAGCAAGTACAAGCGGGAATTACAAGGTGAGAACTAAACGAGGAGGACTACCTGAACAAGGACACCTGGTGGGAAGGGTGCCGCAGACGGCCACAGAAGCTGTAGATGAACCGCAATTATATAATATATAAATTAACGATTTCCAAGTACATTTATAAATTATTCTGACCATTGTAACGGTAAAATAACCATAAAACTTGTACTTAGGAAGTATGCTAAGATTACTATGGAGCCTAAGTAAATCACCAAACGGGAAAAGGATTTAGGGATCGAATTTCAGGTAGTCAGATTAGTTTATTCGAATTAATCATTAAGTAGTTCCGTATCTTTATTCTTCTTCTTGGAATGGTAAATATCCAAATAAATATTTAAAAAAAACGCCTAAACCGTATTATCAATTTGATAACGAATTGTTCAAGGTGGTTTACGAATTTCAATTAAGATAAAAGTAGAATTAGATAATACTACAACAATAAAACACGGAAACAGAAATTCACCACGTAGTTTATTATATTGGAAAGTAAAGATGAAAGTTTTAACAAAAATTATTCTCCTCTTTCTTATTGGCATAATTTCAGGTTAGTTCTAACATTCATACTTAAACGTATATCCATAAATAATTTTAATTAAGCAAAGTGTACATAATGAACATAATCATTTCCATAAATTAGCCCAAAATGCACCAAATGGTAATTTCGCAATAATACCGGATGCTAATGTCATCTTCATAGCTTCATATTTAGTGTGAACAATCTTGAGCAAAAGAACTCCACGAAAATTGCAAAAAGAGCGCGCGCTCGTAGCGAGCGAACCGGCAAATAATTTTGGCCCACGTTTGGCCACTGTTCGACGCAGAGATTGGTGATGCGATGCTGACGGACTTCGGCTTACTGGTAGTTGGCTAGAGGTGGGAGTGTCTTCGGGTGGCACTCACGAATGTTTTTTAACTTAGCGTATATTAACGAACAGCAAAGTAAAGTTACAACGAACTACAAACGATCACGACTACTAATAACTCTGCGACAGCGGTGGCGACTGATCGGTTGATTTGCGATTTAGACAGCGTGGAGACGAACAGCGAACTGACTATTACCAAACAGTCCGACCAGTCCGATCAGTCCCACTAGTACTACTAGCACTACCCGTACAACTGCCCTTGATTCGTGGGTTTATATACTGATTTCCTCCCATTTGAAGATAAGTATTTCCTTGGTTACCTCGTGGAGCGAGTGACTGACCCTTGGTATCAGAAGTCACGTACATTTTCGTTTTCGTAAATACCTTTTTAGTAGAGTTTGTATGCAATCTATGTGCTTCTTCGAATCACACTTTCTTGGTTCTATTGTTAACGCATTTTTTGACGTCACCTGTTTTTTCATATTCCTGTTGTGTATGCGTTTTGGGACAATCAAAATATGTTCCCTTTGTGTCCAGTTCAGAGAATTATCCACATTTCCTGTCAGTCAAATTAATATCTAAATCTATTGAACATATATAAGTCCACGAGACATCCTAACTACACAAAGAAATCTCTTGTCTAAACTTACCAGAAATATTTATCCGAAATTATATTGTGAATTCTTAATTAGCTTTATCGCATTCGCGACAATAACTTGATTTTATTTTACCAAGTTATTTTAAATTGTAATCAGACAATTCAGTAAAAGTTTAGGAACTGATAACATCTATTCGAATTTGGTCTGCGTAAATATGTTATATGCGAATATATGAGAAACTATTGATTTATTTCAAACATAGGATAAACTTAGCAAGTGATAAATTAACAGTTCCTGACAGGATGTTATTTCCACTTCCAAATTACTTACGTCCTTTGTTCGTAAATCTGTAATATCAGCAACATCGTTGATCTGACATCGCACGATTATAATAGCACATTCCGTTCACTTAAGTGGATCACTTAAATTGTAAACATCTCATTGTTGTTTTCATTAAATTCGATAAAAGATAATTGAATCGTTGATATTAGATAATGTAATCGGAATAAATAAAAGTGACACAATAAAAAATACAAGTTGCTCTTTATTTCAAATGAAGATGCTGATCACCAAGTTTGTGCTCCTCTTTCCAATTTTTGGAGTTATATCAGGTTAGTTGTAGTTTTATGCGACGGTCAGACTAACAAGTATAAAAGCGTCACACAGTGGCCAAACATTTTTTTTTATATTTATCTCCAAGAGTAATAGGTAATCTATCCGAGGACAATAAGCGTTTGTTTTGAATTATAAATGGCATGTTGATATTTCCTCCAATGAGTAATGTCAATATAATTTAAATTGGACAGTGGCCAAACATGCGACAAAATTATTCTTTACGCAATTTTCGAAGAGTACATTTGATCAATTTGATCAATATTTTTCATGCTCAATATGAAGCTATGACGATGAAACAAAGATTAAAATGATCCCAAACTCTTCTACTTTCTCATAGTATCAAACTTATTTCAATCCCTTTAAGATAAACACCTTTATAATGCTATTAAAATAATCTGGGTTTTCACCCTTATTCGTCAATAGAACAATATGCCACATATATCAATTGTCCCCCTTTTTATGTACTTTAACATGGTATTAATATTTTTCTATTCCGTTTTGTGCAGCTATCGATTATACCGTTTTTTTTAACATATTTCATGCATTTATCGTTTGTTGTATTTGAAGATGAAGTAGCTCGAAGAAACAACCTATCTCCTTTTAATACATTGATTGGTCAAGACGAACCACGAAATATTGCTTTTATTGTTAGTCTGCCCGTGGCCATAACCACCAGAAACATTAATAATTGTCTTGATTCAACTTAGGTTTACCATATAATGGAAAGAGACGTAATGCTGTTTACAAAAAGGACTTTGCCATAATTCCTGATGCTGAGGGCCATCTACATTTCGTTAACCTAACAAGCACTAGAGATACTAACATCACAGTAACCCTGGATGATTTCCATGTATTTTTCTACAGTCGTCTGAATCCTACCAAACCCCGCATTCTATCACCTCATACATTTAATGGCTCAGTTGGTGAAGGTTTTGATCCATCAAAGAAATCCATATTTTGTGTTCATGGCTGGATCGGAATGAACAATTCAGATACCTGCACAGATCTGAAAGAAGCTGCTGTAGAAAATAACTTAGCAAACATCTTCGTTGTTGATTACTATAGGATTGCTCATGTTTTTTATACATTAGCTGTTGGGGCACTTCCAGAATTAGGTAAAATATGTGGTAACTTCATAGATCTAATGTTGGACCACTACAAATTGGATTCGAAACAAATTATGCTGATCGGCCATAGTCTCGGTGGACAGTTGGTAAGTTACTGTGCATCAAGTATGCGTCAGAAACCTGGGGAAATTCTTGGGTTGGATCCAGCCCAACCTCTTTTCTCCTCTGATGACCCGGATAACTGTCTAGGACCTGAAGATGCTGACGTTGTTCATGTTATTCATACGAATAAAGGCCTCTTGGGTTTTGATACATCAATTGGTCATGCTGATTACTATGTAAATGGTGGTGGGATGGACCAACCCGGATGTGGACCGGATTTAATTGGGATGTGTGCCCATAGGAGAGCGATTTATATCTATGGAGAATCAATTATTAGTGAAGTAGGCTTTAGAAGTTTACGATGTGACTCATATGAAGATTATTTAAAGGGAGCATGTGAAAATAATGCTACGACATATTTTGGGGGAATTACTCTTGATAAAACGTAAGTACCTGAATTTAAAGTAAGCATTGCAATTGTGCATATAACCTGAGCATACTTATTTGCAGTGCGAAAGGTGATTATTATTTCGATACAAATGATGAACCCCCTTATGCCTTGCCATAAGTGATGTATAATTACTAAAAGTGAACAATATTTGTTATTAATAAATTAATAAAGTTAATTTCTGCATATCAATTTTTAGTTTTTATTCGTAAATGAAGAGATGTATATGTACTGAAAAGAAATATGAACTTCGTCCTCAGATTTTTTCACAGATTCTAGACCTGTTGCGTTTCTATAGTAACTAAAATACCATTTTATGACGTCAGGTGTCGTAATCACCAATAATAATATTGTATTTGGTCCAGAGACTTGGCCATCGACCAAACTGGTCCTTCAGCCTTGATTTTATTGTTATTGTATGTGTTTTTATATTACATTTTTATTATTGTGATTGTCATGTGATGTTTTTGTTGTTGCTGATCCTTGTGTTGATTTGTTTATATATGGATTCTTGTTGTGTGTGAGGGTTTAGTTGATTTGTTAGCGGTTTTTATCTTTTTTTCTTGAGTGTAGAAAGTTGTGGGTTGCGCGTATTTGCGATTGTTGATTTGAAGAGTGTTTTTTTATTGGGTGGTTTGTATAGGTGTGGATTTTTGAGAGTTATAATTGTGAATAATGGGTGCCCACCCCGAGGACTCGAACATCGTCCGACTGCGTGGTAGGCCCAAGCTCTACCGACTGTGCTGCCCAAGTGAGCTCGTAATGATCATTATAGTAGTTGTTGCTGTTTACACAAAATCATGTCAAATATATTTTTCGTCTGCATGTACCGACAAGCTACTTTTCCGCATTTCGAAGCAGATGAAATCAAGTATTTTGATGTAAGCTAGCCTAAATTGTTTGGCAGCAACAAGCAATATTGAAACGTATTAATGCACGTACTTGCGTTTTAGTAGTCATGGCTTCCTTATTATTAAAATTTATATTAAAAAGCGATAGAACACACATGAGTATTTCATGCAATGTCCTCATTTTTTTAGATTGACTTCCAGTTCTCAAGTCCTCCAAGTTCCGGACAATACGCATGTGGAAACAGCTATTGGTGCACTTTGCAACGCGCGAGCTTAGTAGCGGTACAAATAAATTTATATTCCGTGTAGATTGTGAACGGAAAAGGAGTTCAACGAAGAAGTTTGAATAGTCTCAGTGAAAACTAGTAGCTCGAAGGCGTTAGTTAATCATTATTGCCAAACCAAGTGTCAATATTAGCAAGAGAAAAGAAAAAGGAACCTGAATGCTGTCGACGTGGGCACATGTTGTTCAAAATGGCGACACAATCACTCTCGAACTATAACATCCGCGAAAACGCGTGGTGGTGTCTAACGTTTTGGCAAATTGCACCGAACTGGCTCTCTTGTGTTGATCGGAAAGGAAAAAGACTAGTGTACGTTACACATTTTATTGCGCGTTTCCCACCCAAAAGTCACACATGCGCACAAAATTTCCCTAGTAGAAACGGACCGTACGTAGTATTCGCGGTTTTATTATCAAAATTTAATTTCCGGTTTGAATATGGGGCATGATATCAACGATGAAACATTTACAATTAACAAAATGGCGTAACAAAATTTGCTTCTTGTACAATATGTCGGTGTCGACTACGCGCACCTTCAGACGGGTGAAGAGCAGACTTGCGTTGTGCGTATGACTAGTTGAAGGTTAACGAGGGAGAGTGATGTACGCACAGGATTTATATACCCCTACGCATCGGAAATAAGGTGGCAGGCAAACTTTAAATTAAACGCCATCTCTAAGCAACGCAGCGATATGTAGTATTTCTGGTATATTGCATTTTTTCATATTTGGTTGTGAGTTCTTGATCAGCGGGTCTGAAGCCAATCCTCAGGTCCTTAAGCAATACTTAAATTTATTTCAGGGTTGAAAGAAAAACATGTTTTCAAACTAATTTATTTCTAAAAATTAAAACTTAAAAAATTGATTCAATTAGGTTAATATTAATCTTTCCCCAGAGCGGAAACACAATCACAATAACACCGCATAGATCATGATTGATAACGAATAAATTTAATTATATAAAAGTACACACGATTGATGGTTTCCATTGTGCAACTTTAAAGATTAGGATGTGACCACAGACAATAGAATAACTATTTCGAAGTAGATAAAAACAACACATGACGAGCGAAGCGCACACTGAGAGCAATAAATAAATGCAATCAAGCTCAATTACATGAACGTGCGCGTCGGCATTGCGCATGTCACACGTGCGTACATTTGCGCCTGCGCAACGATACGCATTGCTCTAAGAATGCATAATGAGTTACACAAAGACGCATTACTTAACTTAAGTAACAAATTAACAAAGTCTATCACATGTTTTGGAAAAGCTAAACGCAATGCCAGTATATGTACAGGTATCGTCGAATCGAGAATATAACAATAGAATATAATACTGTCGTATATACACATAATATTCTCTTTCATTTGTTTCGTTTCAATGCTCATTAATTGTTTTTATTAAACATAAAATATATAGATTAAAATCACAATGATCATGGACGTGTGAGTATTGTGTATATATAAGTGGTGCGCTCGTAGCAAAGTTTGCAACAAGAAGATTTTTCACAAATGCAGCAAACGTATCGATTGTAGCAAGAGATGTCTGGAAGAACGCGAACAGTTGATAAATTTATAACGAGATATAAAATGAAGGTTCTAGACCTTCCCCCTCCACAACTTTCGTGAAGGTACTTCATTTAATTGTGGTTAGCGGTCTTAAATAGATTTTCATTTTAAACATTACGGTTATTAGTGTTTTTTTTTTGGTGCTGCGTTTTTGTCGGTTAGATTATAACCAAAAACTTTTAGGTGCGTGTGCATTGATTTGTGGCGAAAACTAACTAATCATTATCAAAAACACGCGGGTAGAAAAATATCAAAAAACGTCTTCGTTTTCGTCAAACATCCGCTGCACAAATGTTTAGAGGAGAAAATATGAGATGTGGGAATGAATTCCGGTACTATTTTTTATCGAGAGTATCCAACAACGATAGTAAAAGTGGGAGACAAATGCACGTTCTTCATGTTTTCTTTCTCTATATTGTACGATGAAATGTTTCAATTGTTGGTTTTTGCACTCGGTTGGTTTCGCTAATTGAATCAACAATCGGGCACTCGGGCTCTCTCACTAATTGTAAGTTTTTTTTTCGAACAAGATTGGCGTTAAACTTTCCTATCTAGCGCTTCGCGCGTGATTCTCATATACAGTAAGTATTCATACAAATTTCGTAACTATTCATGAATGTCTTCTACTTATCGGCTAATATAGTACACATAGAGATAATAAGTTTTGGTTGTTGGTAATTTTGTTTTGGTTTTGGGGTCCGGAGCGTTGGGCATGCAGAGTCTCGTGTAATTTACTCGGCATTCCCATTGTCAGTAAATATGTTTCGGTAAGTGAATTTAGTTAGTAACCAAGTTAGTTGGTTGAATTAGGTTCTAATGCTCTGTCTAAATGTAACAAAAGGAACAAACACAAAGCATCACAAACATCATTCGTTGATCCACTTCATGGTCGTTGCTAACGTATTTTCGCTAATTAACTAGTAGGTAATATCCTTGTTGCAAAGAGGTTTTGGAAAGTTTAGAGTAGGTTAGGTTAGACTAAATTAGTATTCCCTTCGAAACTTATAGATATAGTTTGTTGATTTTACCAATTTAGGGTTTTTAAAAGAAAATTTAGATAAAAGTAAGCTTAGTTACTATAAAATTAGGTTAAATCTATTGTCATTTTAATATTCTCGCGGATCTCACATTGTTATTCGGAATAATAGTGAATAGCCAAAGGCCAACATGTCCCAAGGAGGAAAGGAGCAACCTCCGCTCAAGACTCCGGTCAAATTTGTTTCTATCTGTTTCTTCGTGGTCGGATTGAAACCTCTTCGAAGAGGATCACGGTTCCTATTTGAGGAATCACTGCAAAAGAGGAAGTCATCAATCGACTTCTTCAAAGTGTAGAATGTACTTTGGTATTCATAGTCATTGATCTTTTAAGGCTACAGTCATTGACGTATTAAGGTCTTCAGCCTAGGCACTTATGCTAGGGTCGCTTCAAATTATGTTATTGATACTTCGAAAGTATCATAATTTGTACAAGGTCTCAAGGGGATCCCCCGTTTCCTGTAGTGGCATGTACTAGAGACCCACTTCGATACTGGGTTCTAGTGTTCCTAGTATGTCTAATGGATAATCCGTCACTGGCTCTAACTTTATTGGTTCAAGTCATTCTGAGCCTAGAAAAAAATCAAGAAAAAACTATGAACTTTTAAGGCTCTAATCATTGACGGATTAATGAGGTCCTCAGAGGCCCCTCCCGAGGTGTTCCTTGTAGTGCCGTCAACTAGAGGTCCACTTCGATTCTGGATTCAAGTGACGCTAATGTGCCTAATGGATAATCCGTCACTGGCTCAAACTTTATTGGTTCAAGTCATTCTGAACCTAGCAAAAAAAACACAAGAAAAAAAAAGAACTTTTAAGGCTCTAGTCATTGACGGATTAAGGTCCTCAGATGCCCCTAGGCACTTATATTTAGGGCGCTTCAAAATATTTTATTGATACCTCGAAAGTACCGTAACTTGTAAAGGTCTCAGGGGGATTCCTGTTTCCCTGTAGTGCCGTCGGCTGGAGGCCCACTATACTGGGTCCTAGTGTCCACTGGCTCTAACTTTGAAGGTACAAGTTATTCTGAGCCTAGAAAATTACTAGAAAAAACTATGAATACCGGTATCAGAAACAACCAATTGGAACAGGTTTTATTGAGTAGCGAACTTATTATAAGCTAGATTGAGTTAGATCTGGATGAGTTAATATAACTTATTATAGACTGGGTTTAGTTTGTATAAGATAAATTAGGTTAAAAGAAAGGTATACTTAACTTTCCGGAAGTATCTTTAAAGGTTTTTCAGAAATTTTTTGGCATTTTGGAGTTAAGAGACTTATAAATATCAATGTCTATGTAAAAGAGCATTAGAACCGATTTTTGGTGCACTTAGATTGGGAGTACATGAATTGGTAGTACTTAAATAGCTTAGTTTTTTTGTCGTTTTCGTTATTTTTCGGGTTTTGGTTTTGCTTCGTGGTTTAGTTTAATCAGACTTTAAGGTGCACTCGCGCTCCCAGCGCACGCGCAACTTGGTGCGCACCCCACTAAGCAGCCGCAGCCGCCACTAGGAGGCCTTCTGCTTCTTGCGCGGATCGCGCCGCCGCTCGCCTCCTTCCGGATTCGCAAGGATCTTCAGGTCTCTGTAGTCCAGCTGTAAGTACCATTCAAAAAATGTCAAACGTCCGACTTTGGTAGACAAATACCTCGCTGCCACTTGTGCCCACATCTGCATGTTTCACACATTTCAACAAAGAAAGAAACAAAAAAAACCGAAATTACAATCATCGCTTTGATTTGTCAATATTTCATCGCCCGTTTGGTTAGTCCTTTCTGTTTGTGAGCTAAATTATAATGTTATACCGTATACCATCTAATGGGACATGCAAATGCTGAGACAAGAGCTGGCGGAAAGTACCCTCCACCTTAATTGGTAACAACTAACAAAGTATTAGGGCATTGAGACAGTTTTCTTTGTAATTGACATATGGTAACGTACCAACATCTCGTTGTCAGGGACGCGCGATATGAGATCCAAGACCTCATTGTTTGGTACTGCATGTGGTCGTAGAATTCGTCGAAAGAATTTATTGGTACCCCATAACATTAGGAGATATCGCACTGGAATGAAGTAGAGGACGAGCAGCGCCCCGATCAATAGGACCACTGCGATCCATGACAAATATGGAACCGTAAAATTGAATGTGCTGTGGAAGGAAAAAAATGAAATTAAATTTACATTGGTTAGGGTATTTTCACATACGAAGCGATTTCATGCAATTCGGTATAAAATGAACATAGAAGTATATTGAACTTTTCAAATACAATGAGAATAAGTCGTAAAATTGTCTTTTATTTTCCCTTTTCCCATAAGGTGCATAAATTCCTTTCTTTAATTTTCTGCTCTTCTTGAATGTCAATGTTTTTCCAAAAATGATTCGTTCGTCACTGAACTGAGCTATTTTCAAGAAATATTTCGTTTTTACTAAGCAAACAAAAACTAATAATTGAAAAAAATATACGACGTAGAATAGATAATTATGTATACAATGACCACAAATAACTTTAAGTTGATCAATTGAGTGGTTTTTGAGATATTTTCGTTTCCGAATTGATTAATAAATCAATTCAACTAATAAATAACACTTTATATTATAACTTTATTATTTCTTGGAAGTTTACTTGCATCAGATATTTTTATAACAACTTTAAGAAAAACAAATTAAAAATTGGTTTATACCTCCATGTGCATATTTCCTAATTAAATAATCATATTGATTGATGAAGAGAAGAGTTTAAATGCTTTACGTTTAATAACTGTAAAAGTAGATAAAGGTAATTTATGATTATGATCCTCAACAAAACGGAAATATCATTTACAAAATATCATCAATAATTAACGAATTAAATTGTGGATCTTCGCACTCAACTTTATAAACAAGACCTTTGACTTTTATGGATTACAATTGATCTGCAAACATAACACTCCTTTGCTCCCCGCGGTCAGCTAACTCAAGGTATTGGGCCTGTTACGAATACTCGACTTTGGACCGAAACTCGAGGATTGACGTTCTTTAAAAATTGCAAGAATTAGTGATATGCGTATATTCGAAAAGATGCTATACAGATACAGATGTTAGACATAAGTATATTCGAACTCGGAATGAAAGGGAAAGCGAATAGAAAGAAAGGCACAGGCCGTAAGTCTTCACAGGGGGAGAAAATTATGGAGTGCGCTATTCAGAATTCTGAAAAGAGAGGTGGCTTAAATACGTTACAACTTGTAAATTACAAGAAGGGAAAAAGTACAGTTCTGGTCAAATTGCAGTATTCACAATTCTGAACAGATCGTGAACTGTAAACTTGAAAGACCGTAAAGATAGTAAAGGATAGATATAGCAACATGCGATGGAATAACATCGCTGGTGATATGCAAGGTGTGACACGTAAATATATGACAAATGTGAGCTTCAACAAAAATAAATGCGGTTTGGACCAAATGGTCGTAGTTATGAGGGAATAAATTCCCAAGGGTTCATAGAGTGCATAAATGCGAATATAGGATGTCCACTATAGGATTTTATTCAAAATGTCGAAAATGGTAGCAATGTAATATAGAGGATACGGAAACGAATTTGAAACTCCTGCTCGAAACTCGGTGTATGAACTTCAAACGGAATTGAAACTCGCCAATAAAAGACACTCGCAAACTCGCAAACTCGGGTTTTTGGGCAAATTTCACAGCCCTAGCACCTACCTACGAACTGTACAGTTTCCTCAGCTCAGCTCTTCTAAACTTACTTCAATTATCTTCCAAATATTCTAAAAAGGACTCTTTCGAACTAACACACTCTTCGCAAATTTACTCTCTCTATCGCTCTCCATTATTTCCTTCCATCCCCATTGATAAAGTCGTGAAATTTATTCACTACCACATCGATGATCTTAATATCAACCGCTCCTTGGAACTCAAATAAGCTATTTCTTTACGCTCTACTAACAATTACTGCAGATTCAACTCTAAATTCTGCAAACGAACCGAAAGACCTTCATATGGGAACTTCCATATCTCCTTTTCTCACCGAATTACATATGATTTCTTTCGAAGCCAACTTCTTCTTCCCCATTACCTCCTTTCTTAGTCATGTCATATGCTGGCACAGATACGTTGATGTTTTTCAACTTTTCTTTTGCCATGGAAAAAAAAATAAAATTCTCTCAACTTTCTAAAACTCAATTTCACTAAATTTCACTAAAATTTCACTAAACTCAATTTTCCAAAACTCATTTTTCATCCGAATTACTAACAATAAAAATAATCGCCAAGATTGATGACCCCAAGAAGGGAGAACAGATTGGTTTCTAAAAAACAATATCAAGTTTTTCTCGTCGAACCTTTGAAAGCAAGAATACCAGCGACGAATACAAAGTCTTGAGGCTGACATTTATTGGTAAAGCCTCATACAAAATTGCGTTCAAATTGGGTCCAAACCTGCCTTTAATACTATTCGTTCTTAGTCCTTTTAATTAATAATAAAATCAAATCAAATAACCTTTCGCTAATCTTGGGGAGGTAAACAGGGCGGCACATTATCACCCGGGAATTAGAACATCTCAAAGATATTTCCATTCATCCCAAATGTGTATAAATAGTTTGTAAGTATAAGTTGTCCATCAATTCATGATGATGGCGCAAGCCGAAACGTACTTTGTACAAATTAAATAGAAATGCAAGGCATTTAAACTCTTCTCTTCTTCAACCAAAATTAATTATCATGTTTTACCAAACTCCAACGGCCGAATCTTTCGAATACATTAAAATAATCATACTAACATTTGTGATCTGTAACCTCTTAAATATAGAAATTCCAATATTATTCTCATTTGAGGTCATCGCATCGCATTATATCTGAAAAAGGTTTTAGATATTCAGGCATTCTTTACTTACTTTACAACGCTCTCGCCGAACGTGGCAATCTTGCCGATCGCATTTTGTACGCCTTGAGTGACTTCCTGTATCGTCTGCAGACGCTCCTTGAGACTCTTCTTTTCTTCCTATATAATTAAATATGAAAATGACGCATTAAATCACGCTCGTAATGAAATTCTACTGCTGTGCAACTACATCTAGACTAAAATGCATGTTCTCTTACATTTTTAACGACTTCAACAACGTTTTGAACTTACCCAAAGTAATTGATCGTAAGCAAAAGTAAAGAATGAATCAGATAATTACTTGTATTTTTTAACAATTTTGAACTATGACTTCTACGATTAGATTTTACATTGTAATGATGTGGAGTTTTAATTGTTGTTTAATTATAAATCACAATATAATCCAATTAAGTTTCAACGCAGTTTCGAACATTATTTTGTAAGATTTTTATGTTTTATTTTGTCTTAAAATTAAGTAAGAAATAATTATTTAAAATGACTAATGCTTGCATAATTTAGGTTTCAAATAACTACGGTGATTGTTGTGTTTGTGAGTGTGACGTACGCAGAGAAAGCATTTCTACATTACTATAGACATACAAAGTTATAAATAATTCATAAAATTTGCTAAATATTTGCAATTAAAATGTGCTGTTTATTTTTGTGGTTGTGTGTTATTTGTGAGGTTTGTGATGTTTGTAAGGTGTTGATGAGTACTTGGTAAAATAAGCAACGTGCGTGAAAGTAAAGTATCGTCCTATTGGGTATGATTTTTCTTATTCGGACAGAATTTTGGTTGGATTAAGTGTGTCAGTGTTCAAACAGTGTACTGGCAGTTTGAGTTGTTACATACATACTCGAATGGTTTCGAATGGTAGGTCTATAGGACTGTAGAAATGTTCTCTTACCTCGAGTCCTACCTTCTCCTTGTCTTCGTCGTCCTCGTCCTCTAGGTCTGAGTCGGCGATTTCATCCCACGGCACCGCCTGCGGGCCGGCTAGTTTTCGCACCACGTACTGTTTGAAAAAGACGAGGAGGCCGAGCATAGGTACCATCCATGATTCGAAGTAGTAACAGACGACCAGCCAGAAGAGGAGTGCGACGAATGATTGCAGTCTTGATTCCCATTCGAAACAATTTCTATGAAGAAATACACAATTGGTTAGATGGGTCGAGCATGAAAGTGAGGAGACTTAAATATATAGTTGTTTTGCTATTCGAATGTAATAGTAATGTGGAACCCTAAATGACAAAAAAGGATTTACTGCTTCTTTGTGTATACAACGTCGGGGACTAAGAAAGTAAATGTCGAAGAGAGAAATGAATTATTTCGGAGGTTAATATACGCAGTACCTTAATACACTCGTATCTATGATTCGTCAGCCCCAAGCTTGCGTGGATTAGTAATTGACTCACGGGGCATAGGTTCTCCAGCATTGCTCTAGACCAACGGATCCAAACTTTGGGTACTCGCGTAGACTAACAAAAAAAATAGAAATGACAAGTCCAAGGGGGACCCTTTATTGGAAATGCGGGTCAGCCTCAAGGGGAATCTACCCATTAGCGACGTGGGCCAAGCTATAGGCTTAGGGATAAATATAATTACTATATGTATGCGCATGGAATTCTGAAAGCTCAAGATGCCAAGAATGGAATTTCTATGTGAAGAAACTCTGGGGTAGTTAAGCAACTGTACGAGGGGCACTAAAGAAGGGAGGGTAAAGTAATTGTACGTTATGTAGGTAGCGTCTCGGAAAAAGGAAAAAAAAAAAAAGAAACGCGAAAGAGAAATATGAAAAGATTTGGAACCATGCATATATTTTTAAGATATACGCGGACTGGTTTTGATTATGCCTGGTCTCCGAGGAAGGTAGGCGAAATAAGTTTCCCGTGATATCGTTCTTTAACAAAGGAAAACTGAACTGGAACTAATATAAATTCTTCGTAAAATGAGGAATATAGAATTCGCATCGGTCGTTGCGATTTAATGCGCGCTTGTTCATACAACCAATGTGTTATTGCTCCCGCGAATCAGTACTAGAAAAGGATGGCGCAGGCGCAAGCAGAAGCCAACTACTATCAGGTGTAGCAAA
Organism: Weissflogia rhopalogaster; assembly: GCA_019419845.2. NCBI lineage: Eukaryota > Metazoa > Arthropoda > Insecta > Coleoptera > Staphylinidae > Weissflogia > Weissflogia rhopalogaster. The sequence continues at coordinate 6,490 of WSZQ02018532.1, read as the reverse complement.
CTCCAACTGTCATGTACACGATACCAGTGCGGAATGAAGGAATAAATAACCCGAAAATCCAACCAGAGAAGGCTCGCAGTCGGGGTATGCCAAGTATCCAGTATCTGCGTCTCCTGATCCTGCGCTTGTAATTTCGAAATAATACTAATCGCCGTCAGCGTCCCAGCAGTCAAGAGGGCGTGGATCTCTAACACACTAAATCGACACGTAACCAAGAAGGAAAAGGTCGTGGACACCATGCATTAGTGGCAACGAAAATGGGGAAAAGGAACCAATGGCAAGTAGACCCTTAGGCTTATCCCCAAGATAGGCACGTGTTTGAATATATTTTGTTTGGACCCGGGCTCTAATTCAAAAAAGTCAGAGAGTTTCTTGTGCTTATATCGATGAGATATCAGAGGTTCAAGTTACGTGCGATGGGTGATTAATTCTTAGGTTAAGCAATGGGATGGGTACTTTTCAAGTGTTCAGGAGGGGTGACATTCGCTCGTGCTTAGTCTAAAAGTCTCCATTTAGTTACTGACATTTCTCGCTCATAGGGATTCGCCCTGTGCTGCTTGTGAACACTGCCTTAGATTAAATACTATTGTTAATCGTGGTTATTTTTCAAATGGTACATCTGGAGATTCTATTAATTGATTCTTAATTTTTTGAATAGCGATAAAAGGACCAACGGATAACGGATAAGTAACTTATGAAACTCTTATACATTAATTTCCAATAGAAGACCCAATATATTCTATCTAAATTCGGAAACATGTTAAAATAATTAGACTGACATATTATTAAAGTTAGCCACAAAAATTATTACAAAATATTGAAGTTGTTAAATTAACCTGTCAAACATACTTTATAATGCAAAAGTTTAGGTAAGTTTGCATGAAGCTACCAGCCACAAAACCGTTCCATTTAAGTTTTATAAGAAGATTAAGAAGTTTTATTAAATATTAAATTATTTAACTTTTAAATAGTGCAAGTGGAAAAGTTGGGAAGCTTTTAATGAAAATTGATAAGATCACGAAATAAACAAGTAATTCTTTCTTTGTCGCTCCAATTTTGTCTAAATTAATCACTCTACCAATAATAAATATTTAAACCAAGAGCAAAACAGTGGTAGTAACAAAGTTTGGTTATATCCATTTTCTCTCACATGTTAACTGCCAATAAACTACCAATAACATAAAATTCAAACTTACTGCAGTATCTTCCCAAATTCATAAAAGTACATAATTAAGGTCTTCATGCGTAGAACATTCTTGACAAACACTTGTCGCTTGAACTTAATCTCCGTCTGCATATATTTCTCCTCCCTGGGATTCAAGGTGCGTATGCAAGCCCTAATCGGATTCCAAACTACGTTCAACTCCAATAGGATTTGAGGAGAGTTGCCCTTCGCACGACTCCGCAACTTCTTGTCTTTGAGGGCATACCATCGCTTTTCCCCATTCTTGATTCGTAACAAAGGAATCGCAATTTTACCAAGGAACTCCACCTTGTGGTCGCGGTCCTCATCATAGACAGTGATCTCGAGCACATTGTTAATGTCCTTCACGTTGAACGTAAAGATCTTCTGCCAAGATGGAGAGAGAGTCTTGTATTCGGTCTGCGTTTGTAGACGAGCATTGCCCAATTCGAGGACGCAGAACGGATCACTTTTGCCTCCCAAATCAGCGGCGGCAAGACCCTGGGCGCGGAAAATTTTCGCTGTGAGATGGCCAACGTCTTTGGTGTTGTGGAATGTCCTTTGCCATGCCTATGAATTATTAATACCAAAACATGTTTGTACTTTGAAGGAGCTCTATAGAATGTTGTGAATGATTGTAGATCAGATGATATTAAACCATTAGAACATAAACCTCAAAATATAAGAATGGGGAAAATTCTTACATATCTTTGTTGAAGCATTTCCTGTTCTCGGGGATTTGCTTCATGCGTGGAGAGGTCGGAAATTGTTTCTGATGCTGTGGTCCCACTTATGGTCAGAAGGAGGTGGAGGGTACCGGCTCCATCTTCGAGTTCTTGCCAGAGACTGTGGGTTGTCTCACGTTCGAGTTGAGATAGATCAATCAGACACCTTAGGAGATGTTTGAAAATCGTTAATTAATATTACATTTCCTTTACATTCCTTTGTTTGTATTGTTATTCCCAGGGAACGAATACAGATTTGAACTCAATTCTGATCTTTTAAGGTCTCTAGAGCCCAGAGCCGATTATAAAAACTAATTAAGATTTAGATCACGGATAGTGAACCTTTTTGAGACTGTGGGTCAAATTTTCTCTAAAGAGGACTCTCCGTTTTTGGAAGTGGGATAAATTTGTCATGAACGAGGGGTGGTATCCTAATCGCATGGATGACCTAACTACTAACTACACTTCTGTGTGGCACACGATTCCTAAGTCACGAGCTTATAAGGAGTAGTTACTATCCCATTGGACATAGATTCGCCAGCATTGTTCTAGACCAATGTATCTCAACCTAGGTTATTCGTACACAAATTGGAAGTATGTAAAAGTAGTACTGAGGGCAAAACATTTAAAAACGCCTTTTAAGTCCAAGGGTGACATGGACATTAGAAATGTGGGTCAGGCTCAAGAGGATCCACCCATCGGAGGATGGAGAATGGAGAAGTCACAGTTATGGGGATAAATTTAACTATAGGGAACAAACAAAGTTGAGCCAACTCCAAATGGAAATCCCTCTTGTATTTAACAAAATATGCGGATCGCAGAAATCCGATGAGGCGAGGGATTACAATTACTTTTAATATATTTCTAAAATTTGGCGGTAAACATAAACTCAGCAGCATAGTGGTTGAGAATCAATTACTACTCTTTTTATTTTGCTTTTATTTTTGTTTTGCTGTGTAATCACTTTTGTTATGTGCACATCTGGCTCGTGGTGAGAACAATATAGGGATTGTTTGAGATTTACGCATCACGGGCAGGATGTTTAAATTAAGATAAAGTAAGGCGGCTGGAATTTTCTTGTCGCTAACGAAGATTGTTGTAAGAATTAAAATTAGTACGTCATTGGACTTGGTCGGGTTTACTTCTCCTCTCCATCTTTGGAGAAGGGGAACGGTCAAATTTTATTTTTTATTTTTTTCTGATGGAAATCTAACAAAATTCTTTTCTTGGATTTTTACTAACTTCACAGCGGTCGGCAGGGTCTGGAATGTCGCAACAATCATCATCGGCTCCCTACGCTATCTAAACATAATTTAAACTAATCTCATAAAATTTAGTCTTCAGCAACGTTATCAGTAAAATATCCCCATCGGTAAAAAGGGTTCTTCCAAAACTATAGATAAATGGCCCCTAAGAGGATCCCTAAATGTATAATATAAAAAGTTCGGCTAGCATAAAAACTTCTTAATGGAAAAGCGAAATTGCTATAACAAAAACCGAGATCACTTCAGTTAAGTACCTCCCAATGAAGTCATCTCTTGACCTGTCCTTGTCCCAGACTGTGATTTCGAGTTGTTGGTCGCCATCATCATACAGATGTAGATCGAATTGCTCCAGCCACTTGGGATTCAAGGAGCGCCATATTATTCGACTCTTGTATTTCTCATTACCCAGTCTAAAAACAAGCAATAAAACAAATGTAACCAATTCGAATCTAATTAAAACTTTATATACCGCGATTAATTAAAACAAACGAATAACAACTCATACAGATCACAAAGAAAATATTCCAAAGGAACACGAATTTCGAAATTATTGTTCATCTCACGAATGTTTTTCATCAAAAGAAAATAAAATATCAATCAAGGCCCGTAAAAGGCTATTACAAGGATATTACATGGCAATATCACGCAAAAACCTTGAAAGTTTTATTGTGTGCATACAAATATCGCCATAAAAGCAAAATCGTAAAACTTACCGAAATTTCACATACGGATCTGACGTGCCTGTTTCCGGATCGCATGCGAGGAGATTCTTGCCCTCGACGAGGACGATCGTCACCACCGAGCTCCATATTTGAGATTTCAACCGTTTGTTCACGTCCGTTACTTTGTTGCGCTGAAAGTACTAAAGACAAACACACAGATAATTGCGTTATTATGCCGCAGAGTTGCGCGATTTTAGTGAATATATTAAAGTGGAATTTCCATCAGCGTGCGCAAATTTGTTTCGAGTATGAAGTGGATCTTAATGAGTCGCGTACTTCTCTAATCTTGTCTTTGAAGCCATGGTCGGCTTTATGCAGATGTGGCGGTAGATGCTCATCGGAGCGGTTGCTGGACCGCCCAGAGCTGGAGCTTTTTACGCTCGACGTGGAGTAATTCAATGTCGATGTAGAGCCGCGAAAATCCTCCGACAGTGAGAACGTGCTTGTGGTACGTGCAGCGAATTTTTGACTCCAGCTGTGTAACCAATAAAAAGGAAAAAATGCGAAAATAGAACAAAACAAGAGAATTAAAATGAGGAATATTGAGATAAAAATTGAAAAACAAGCTATCCAACACGCAGGTGTTTTTGCTCGTTATTAAAAATTTTATCCGGCAATGTTATTTTACATAATATCTAGTTAGTTTAAGGAAGAACAAACGACAAGCAGGAAAAAACGTAATTGTGAATTTTATAAGGGAACCTAATTGAAATATCGGGTCGAGTTTATAGCTAAAAAATATACTTTTATTTTTATGTCTCTTTAAATAAAATATAAATAATAAAATATAATATAAATTGACTGAGTACTGGGAATGGCAAGTAGTGGCTTCAAAAATTATCAGTATAAAAAAATAGATGTAACCGATAAAAAGTTAGAAGCGAGCCTTTCAGCAGCGAGATCAAATTGATCCATTTAAAATAACCCGTAAAATTAAATTATGCCATTCGATACTGGAGGTTCTAATATATTATAGATTGACTCACAAATAATAATTTACAATTAAATCAATTTAATTTTAATAACATTGAACTTGTGAAATTATTCCCTATCAATTGATATATAGATATTTTGGTAGGCAGAATAGTTTGCAATACTTTTTATGTGAATTATTGATACCTTGCGACCAGCAGGACCAATGTAATATATTAATAATAGTGCGACCAATCTTTTATATCTCTGTAAGAGTTAGGGGTTTAATGTGCAATAGAATACTCGCTGCTAACGTCGAGAAATCTCTCTTCATCGTAATTCGCCGTTGGAATGAACAAACACGTCACATCGCTGCTGGAAAATGTGATTTGTTCAATCACATTTTCCGAACGTCGCACAGTGGTTGGAAACTACTGTGCGCCAAAAACATTTGCGCGCACGCTTGCATCGCACGCGCGCTCGATTTTTCTCATTTTGAGGTACATTTTAAAATATATTTTTAGTAAATTAAATATTAAGCTATCAACATGATATAAGTGAGAAACTGTTCCTCAACTCATCTACTTTAATCTGGTATAAATATAATCCCGATCGGTTCATGATAAATCAGTCATTTATGGCGTTTTAAAAGGCACAATTTTATGAAAACATCATTTTCAACTTCAACGTGGATTTTCCACATTATGATTATTCGAGTGTCTATGCGCAAATGGTTTTGGCGCATTACAGTCGTTTCCAACCACTGTGCGTCGGGTGTTTCAAGGTCTAAGAGTAGGTAGAGGTAATAAAACTGTCACCAGCCGGAAAAAAATAATTCATTGCATCAAAGATATTCACCAAATTCTTTAATTGTAGTTAAATCATCAATTTGCACTTGATTTAATTTAATTTTAACAAACTTGAATGAGTCATTTTAATATCTATCGATGCAGGTCAGACACAATATAATTTTATGGAGCGCGGAGAGTTGTTAATTGTCAATTACTTGCGTACAGAACGATCAATCTGAATGAAATTTACATCTGCACATTTGTGGATTTTTTGTGATTTCTTTTATGAATTACTTTTTACCGAAGGTAGACAGATCAAAAGGTGTGATGATTTTTAAATTCCCACATGTTAATTTCCCAATTGCCCAAAAACCCAAAACTAACCATCGAAAAATAGAGAGCTTTGTGTTTTTGACCAAAATTAAAAATATTCTTATTACTTAATCAGTAATTTCCTGATTTGAGATAATAGGCTTATGGTATGATAAATAGTACACTTAAATTTTGTGTGAAGTGTGTGAAGATGTTGTATGAAAAATAGTCACACTTAGTGATGCCTGCCCCGAGGACTCGAACCTCGTAAGCTGGCGTGATACGCCAAGGTGCCACCCACTCAGCTTCCCGGACGGGCTAAAAAACCTAATAATTTTACTCAAGCCAAATAGCATTCTGACTTTTGCACCGATTTACATAAATTCATATTATATAAATTCATGTTACCGACATATTATTTCATATTAACTGCACACGTTTAACCTTTTTTATTCATAGTTAAGGTGTTTATTGAACTTTAAACAACTTAAAATTAACAACTCGGTAGTCGGTAATAAAACTTAAACTCCTTAGATGATAACAATAACAGAAAACACAGATCATTCTTAAAAAAAGTGAC
>WSZQ02018422.1:0-25862 GCA_019419845.2 Weissflogia rhopalogaster | reverse complement strand
TCAGTCTTTTATATTTCGGTTTAGATTTCGAAAGTTTCGGATTTCATATCTGGCGACCGTGACAGGATAGTGTTTATGTCATGTCACGGTCATTTACTATCGTTACCATGATGGATTCTTAAATATATTTTCTCAACTTATATAACATGATCACGACCCTGTCACGGTCGCCAAATCCGAACTTTTTGAGTTATTTTATAGAACATGGAAGAGGTCTCTATCAACTATTACAAAATATTCATTCGTAATTAGGTAATAAGTTAAGGTTTATGTATTTGACGACCTTTGACAAAATAGTATTCTGGGCCAACTACTTTTGTGGATAGTCCTGTCACTGTTGCCAAATAACTAACCTTTCATTTTTCATTTATTATTAGAATGAATGAGTTCAGATTTACAAAGTTAAGGATTTGGCGACCGTGAGAGGGTCGTGATCATGTTATATCCAGACCATTTAAAGTTGATCCCATGATGAATTTATCAATATTTATGGTGTTTAATTAGGTTAATTTATGAGGTAATGCATAAAGGATTAATTATTACTAATTTTCGCATTTAGATTAATTTAAATTGAACTTCGCTAATAATAAGCTGTAGAGCTGATTAAGCAACGTTTGTGAATTTGCATTAACATGTTATTTCCTTCCCGTTGAATCCTAGTTTTCTTTTTTCTCGATGATAATTGTTTTCGAATGCTTGAACGAGCGTTTTGGGCGAGATATAGTGGAAGGCACTCAGCGATTAAGACGCATCCATTTAGGGACGATTCTTTACTTAAATTACTCTTTTGTTAGCATGACTATTAGCGCAAATGGCTGCGAATGGGGCGCCGATTTAAGTGAATAGGCGTGGGTGGGTGAATTTCGTTGCGCGTCCGGAAACGGCCGGAAGAGTGGTGCCATAAAGCGGGGCGCGCTAGTCGAGGGTATGGTGAATGTGTATGTGCGTGAACGCCCGCCCGTTCGTGGAGATATAGCGGATGACCGGAAGGCGGAAAGGACCATGAGTAGCTGGTAGATGTAGCTTCGGAGTGGTGCTAGAATGAAACGGGGAAATGATACGATCTTGGTGATTTCTTAGTTTTGTTAGTTTATGACTTGCTGAAAGGAGGACTTCATTGCTTTTGTAGGGGAAAAGGAAGTTTTGAATGAGGTTATGTTATAGTAGACTGGATTAGTTTTTGTAAGATAGTCGAGATTTTTTGAAAGTGGATATTTTTAGTGACCGTGACAGGACATATATGTTTTTTTTTATTATATTATTTTTTAACTTTTTTCTTGGTTAGTAGAGGTTCCTTGATTTACAGACCTGTCACGGTTGCCAAATATTATTTTGGCCTTTAATCGGAAAGACCTAGTAGACATCAAATGTAAGGTTAGTATGTTGTCACGGTCGCCAAAATAATTCCTATGATAGACACTCAATGATTTCTTAGATTTGTTGGTTTATGACTTTCAGAAAAGAGGACTTAATTGCTTTTGATGAGAAAGAAGTGGGTTTGAATGTGGTTGAGGTATGTAGCCTACATTAGTTTTAGCAGATTGTCGGATTTTGAAGTATTTAGGAAATGGACATTTTTGATGACCGTGACAGGACATACGCTTGGACAATCGTAGTATGTTTTTGGACCTTCTTTTTGTTAGAAGAGGGTCCTTGGTTATTTCAGCCATTTGTCTTTTGGGGTCACTGTCCCTGTCCCGATCGCCAAATGTTGATTTGGTATTTACGAGTGGTTCTAATTAAAAAGGAAATATTTGTCCATGTACATCTTTGATCGTCCAGCCAAGTGGCGCGTGGGGATGCATATTAAAGTGAATTCTTCTTGTTAACAATAGTGTTAGCCTCTAATATGTCAAAAATTGAAAAAGAATTGAATAGAGCTAATGACCATAGCAGTCGATGCTCGGTAAAATCAAACAAAAAAACATCTTTGATCACAGGTATCTTTGACCATGTGCATGTAGACAAAAACCGGGTATAAAACAATTCTAAGGTAAGTGACATGTCACGGTCGCCAAATACCATTCCGATGATAGCATAAAATGAATCTCGTCTGAAATGTATTAAATAAACACTAGTATGCCACGCGCACGTGATAATAATCGCCAAACCGCCACGCAAGAGTCTCTAATGTTTGATGTTTGCATTCAATTGATCCAATTTGATGTAATTCGATTCAATCGCGAGTGCTTGCGAATGCGCAAGCGAATACGATTACATGCCGACCGGTCCCATCTAGTATGTATATCCGCACGATCCGCAATCCACCATAATCAATCGCATCGATGTTGTCCCTGCGCCTGTTCCACACCACTCCTCAGCACACTCTGCGCACATTAACGCAATCGTCGTACACAAGGACTTCCTGCCCACCCCGGCACTCAAGCGGCGCGTCGCCGGCTTTTATTCTTTTTTAATGATGCGTTTTGCTTGAATCAATATGGGCCGAGTGGGCCCGGGGGGCGGACGAGCGGACGCTCGTAAATCACATCGCAACGCAGCTGAAGCAGCGCGGCGAGAGGGAGAGGACGCGTGATCCACGCTGAATGGTACGCCATTGTGCATGCGAGAAGGGCGGCGGCAGGCAGTGGTGGCGGCTATGCGCGATCCGGAAGCGACGGCGAGTGGTGGCGTTTGCCATCGCATTCAGTGTGTTTATCGCCCGTGAACGGCGACATACATGCCCTGACTGCCCCTGCCACGGTCGCCAAATGCATGCCTCACTCGCTACCTCCGCTCCAAAGCCGTTGGAGGCGAAGGCTGAACCTGGGGTAAGAGATATGCGGTAAAGAGTACGAGGGGAAAAGAGTTTGAGTGTATAACAGTTTGTGGATAAGATGGGTAAGATGGCAAGTTGGCAAAGGGGCAAGGAGGAAGGTGAAGGAAGGCAACGAAAGAAGCGATACAAAAAAGGGCGTGCGGTTGGAGCGATGGTAACAAAGCGGAATGCTTTCCCGCTACTGCTGGCTGTATCCGAAATTTTTGTGAGGGAATTATTCGAAGGCTGAAGAAGGCTGATTGTGAGTGGGAGTTGGCTGTGTAATAGATTTCATTGAATAATGATAAAAGAAGTGAGATGTAAGTGATGTAAGTCATATCAGGGATCTATAAATTGTGTAATTTTAGATTTAGTGAAAGATTTAAACAGTGATGACTTATTGAACAAAAGAAAATCGAAAATATTTGTTCATAAAAAGAATGAGTTAAATTTAAAACAGTTTAAACAACTCCTGAAGAATTTTAAAGAAACAACGAAAGTTTGATACAACTTGCGCCCTCTATAATTCAATGACCTAACCTCACAGTTTATTTAAATATAAGCTGTTATTAACAACAGCCTCATACTAACAACAAGTCAATCAATTAATACATTAATAAGAATTTTTGATTAGAATTAGAAGGGATATTTATGCATATTTATGACTTTTCTTCTCTTTACAGATTTCTTCCTCCTTCTCACAACATGGTAAGTACCATTTTCAGTTTCTATTAGAGAAAATATCAAATTTAGGTTCCTTTTCTGTAATTCGTAATTCGTGACAGGTTCCTTCATTTCGAATGATACTAAAGCTGATATGTTATGTATGTGATTTTTCCAACTACAAATTATTTCTGTCACGGTCGCCAAATAATTAATTGCCTCAAGCTAAATCTTATAACTTTACTTCGTATCATTACTGTAAATTACAATTTTATTTTTGTAAATAATAATTTCATATATCTGATGACCAATTATATACTAAATATGACTCATTAATTGCGATGAATTGACTGAGCAATCAATTATAGCGGTTCATCGCTTAACTTTGTAAAACATCACACTATCGCCGGGATTCACATCCAAACATCCGGCAAAGCATTGGAAATTTCTCTTTCTTGTAAAATACAACACATTTGTTTGATTGGAAATCTTTCCACTCCCACTCTTCATATTCACATTACAAACATTTGGTATAAAACTCAAAGTGTTTGATTAGAACCACCATAAATTATTCAACTTAGTAGTGCTTCAAATTAGCAGTCACTTCAAAATTAGTTGTTAAAAAGTTAAAGTGAAGCCATCAAAATGAACTTCAAGTGGTTGTTGGTGACAGTCCTAGTTGTCTTGGCCATCTTCGCTGGGGACGTCCGGGCTGGTAGCAAACGCTGGAGAAAGTTCGTAAGTCTTCGAATTCGTTTTAAATCAATAGTGAAAAAGAATGAATCTAAAATGAAACATTCAAACAGGAGAAGAAATTCAAACATGGCTTTGAAGAAGCTAAGGAAGCTCTCCCAGTCGTCCAAGGATACGTTGGTGTCATAGGAACGGTTGCTGCCCTTGGTCGTCGTTGAGATTCGTCTACTTAATTCTATATTTATTTATTTTACTTAAGTGTTCATGTTTTTGTGATTTTTATTATTAAACGAAAATACAAGATCTTTAACAAATAGTTTCAAGTAGTTTAAGAAGGCCTGGAAAGAAAGCAACGGTTAACCCTTATCCCAATATCCATATCCTTATAACTTATCTTAAATAAGTGAGGAACTTACATATCGTAAAGCGTCTCATAGATATACAACTTGCTACTGGGAAAGAAATCCAGGACATGGCTCCAATCTTTTAGAGATAGTGTACACAAAGTTGTCACAGAGGTGGAACGGAAGGTATGGGTGTGGGGTGTTCGCTCATACAATCCCTGGATCTATAAAATGTTCATTAAGTGATATAGTCTTCAAGACTCTTAGTCTTAAGACTATAGACTGTTTGAAGGTGTACAAAAATGAGTCTTACAACTCCAAAACAGTCTAGAGTTTGAATCTGATCCACTTTGGTCTCTTCCGTCTCCGTGCTAAAGAAGACATCGACATGACCACTGTGCACAAAATACATGGTCTCGTTGATGTCACCCTGTTCACAAATGGTGTCGTTTTCGAAAAATACCTGCACTTCAATTTTGGAAATTAGAAGACGGAGGAAGTCTGGATGGGCTTTGGAAAATAAGATATTCTGCAAAGAAATGGCTCATCAGAACTGGCTCAGAGTTAGCTAATGTTGGTCCGTCCAAGATTTTATCTTGGACCGGCCTATGATTTCAACCATTGATCCCATACATAGTAAATATGATGTCCATATGCAGCAATCTTAATCTCTTCCTTCAAGTACGTCGGTGCAATCTGCAGAAGATAGGGTGATTGTGCACCCTTGGAGTACGTCCACAACTGCTCGCAATAGCTAGTCACGCGTGTGATGAGATAAGGTGAGAGACCACTACGACGAAGATAGTGCTTCATCTCATTGAAGATAGAGTCAAAGAGGGTCAAGTCAGCTCCGTAGTTTTGAATGCACGCCGATAGGAGTCCAACCACTACGGATTGGATGAACTTGCTGAAGAGCGTTAGAGCGATAGCAAAGGCCACGGCCCACTGAGTGCGCGGGAAGATGGGATAGCCGCTGAGGGTCAACATTGAAGTGGAGAAATAGAAGGCACATATATAGCCATGGCCACAGATTAGTATGGGTGAATTATCCGGCCCTAGAACATGAGAGGACATATGAGAAGAGAAGCTGGAAGGCATGGGATTCCCAAGGAAGGAGCCCAGTAGGATATGGAGAAGATGGTGTCATGGGGTTTCATAGGAGAGTGGACATTACCTTCCGGTTGGTAAGCCCACATATCCGTAGCATAGACGGTTTGAAACTTGGTGGCGATGGAATAGAGGATACAAGTCTCAAAATGTAGAAGGAATGTAATAATGACTATGATTGAAAACAGCTTCATGATTAGAATATTGGAACTGAGGATATCGTTGTACTTATTGAAGAAGTTGAAGATGTTGTACTAAGGGCAAAAAGTTAATGGTTATAAACAGCGATGGAGGCTAAGAGACTCTTCCGTGGAAGAAATTGCGATTACTTACAATTCGTAACAATCTGGTGATAAGAAGACAACGGTAGGCTATCATGGCTTGGCTCAGTCCCATTTCGATGAAGAAAATCACCTCAAGTGGTATAATAGCCAGGACGTTCAGATAGAACCATGGATGTTTCCTAAATCTGTAACAGGATGCTCAGTAACTCGTCGCCAGTTCCTATTTCGATGGTACTAGAATTTGATGTTTCTAGAGTTAAAAATTGATACCTTCGACGAATCATCTTATTGGAAGTGATCAATTGTCCTTTGGAGTCTATATAAGGGGTAAACAACTTGATGATAATCATAACCAAGTGCAGAACATCGAATACATAGATAATGATAAAGTAAACAATCCCCTCCGGAAATATAGTCGCCACATAGGTAACGTACAAGACCGAACAGATACTGATAATGATGAAGGTCGCTTCCATTGCCATACTGTTCAGAATCTTGCTCTTCAGCGACTCCCTACAAAGACCAACCTGGAGAAATTGACAAAACTCGATAACCAATCTTACACATTCTTAACGTCCTCCTTGTCTTGCGTTTTCAGTGATATATCTTTACCGATAATGTAACTCTGAAAGACACTATTAAGTTCAGTCAAGTTTCCCCAATATAGAAGGGAGAACTTACAAGGTTCTTGGTTAACAAGTAGGTCTTTAATTCGTGTATAATGGAAGGCATCATCAGAGAATAGAACTGTTTGGCCGGAATCTCCAGAAGATCGACAGAGCCAACAGATTTGAAGGCTACCATACTACGGATGTAGGAGACATTGTCGAGACAACCAAACATCCTGTAAGGAAACAAGTTTGAGTGGAAGTATAAAAGGTAGAGAGCAGGAATAAAGAGGAGAATAGAGGAATAAAGAAGATGGTGGAGGAACAAAGGAGAGAGTGGAGGAATAAAGAGAAAATGGAGGAGTAAAGAAGAGAGTGGTGGAATAGAGAAGAGAGTAGTGGATCAAAGAAGAGAGTGGAGGACTCACGAGCCACAATTCAAAATAGACACCAGACCATCGGGACCATAAACATGGATCGCGCCACTGTGAACGAAGTACATTTTGGAGACAATATCATTGAGTTCGATAAAGGTCACATTGGGCAGCATATAGATTCGAGTCAGTTCACGGCTAAGCTCACGATAGATAGTCGAGTCGAGATGGCAGAAGACGGTCACATTGGCAAACGTCGTCTTGTACTGATCGTAGAGGAAGTCTTCACGAAGCACCGTATGACATTTGGCAAGTACCTCGTCAATGCTGAGGCCGTGCATTTGTTGCCAACTATATTCATAGTATTGGATGGCTTTCCTGAAATAGGAATTGAGGGTTGTATCTGGTTGTTTCATCAATCTACACCCTGCCAACTTTGGTTGGAATTGATAGGATAGTTGAAGAGTGGAATCCAGTCCATGAAAATTAAAGGATCATAATTACCTCTGCACATGCTTGGACACCTTTTCCTTCTTCATAAATTTAGTCGAATTTTTCATATGGTTCTGATACAGAGTCAATTCACTATTGATGATAGTCTGACTATTTGCAAGAATGACAAGAATATACGCAAATAGCATGTATCCAGAAAGGGATATCAACATCACGGTCACCACTTCCAATCGTGATGTAACAATCATACTGTGTGCGCTCAATCCCATCGAGCTGGCTCCAGTGTAGTAGAGTGTTATCAAGAATACACTTAGCGGATCGCGCGTATTAAATATATCTAAAAAAAGGAGATGTATATAGAAAGGGGACAAGAAGGGGAACGACGTACATTCAGGCAAGTTTGAGAGGAGCCATAAAATCGAATTTTTAATAGGAATAATCTCGGGTATGTCTGTAGCTAGCTCAGATTCAGTCCCCATAGCAATCAGAATGCAAGCGGCAGAAAGAAGATACGCAATTGTAATCGGGGCAAAGAAGCAGATATTCCTACAACAAAGTTGATTGGAGTGGGAAATCAGTTGTAATAAACTCACAGCATGATTCCGACTGGTTTCAAGATGTCCTTCTTGAAGTAGTAGAACGCTGTTGGTAGTCGATACAAGAGGAGAACTTTGTTAATATTGTACACACCAAGGCCAGTTTGGCTGTGGATAACAAGGCGGGCTATGCCTGTGATTGGCAAAAGGGCAATTAATTCGACCAAGAACGCTCCGCTCAGATAATGATAGGCAGTGAGCCTGGGATGGGAAATCAGGATGCCTTTCTTGTCGTAATAGCAGACGTGGAATCGTACATACCTAAAAAGGAAGTAGTTTATGAAGAAAAGAAGCAGACTATGAGCAACAGAAGTCAAGAAAACTGAACTTGAGATGGAAACGTTGGACTTACATTGCAATTACCTGGTATATCTCCAATCCTCGCAGAATAAAACTATACTTCATATCAATAAAGGACCAATAGTCATAGGTGAGGCTCACAAGTATCATAGCAAACGAGAGGATGTTATGCATAATCTCCCAGCCAACAATGAACGGACCATCGGGCATAATGGTCAAAGGTAGAAGGAAAAATCTGAAGATACCAAACTTGGACCAACCATAGACAAAGTCCTGGTACAATGAGTCTGTCCTGTCGTTCGGGAAGACGAAGAAGGAGCCAGTGCCATGTGTTTTACCCTCAGGCAACATTTTAATAGTGCGAGACCTCATAAAGTGGGAATATAGCTAAAATTCGCAAAGTTATCTTATAAACATCACCATGAAGGGATATTAATACAATAGTGGTCTGCATTTCACGTCGAAATATTTGGCAATGCTCGTCAATCAACGGGAGTGTTGATAGAGAAGCCTGAAAGTTGGCCTTCGAAATGCGAATCAACGCAATACATGTAATACTCCGCACGAAGAAGAGGTTGTTAATTCCGAGCATCGCCTCTAGGATGCATATATTTGATCCAGGGCCTAGAGTCTTCTCAATTCGTCCTGTAGCTCCTACAATAAGCTGCAAGCAGATGGTCAAGTATCCGTCGGAGTGAGTCTCTTCAACATTACCTGGCAATATCCCTTATCGATGATATACATATCTTCACAAGTCTGACTCTCATTGATGAAGACCGT
This sequence comes from Weissflogia rhopalogaster, assembly GCA_019419845.2. Classification (NCBI taxonomy): domain Eukaryota; kingdom Metazoa; phylum Arthropoda; class Insecta; order Coleoptera; family Staphylinidae; genus Weissflogia; species Weissflogia rhopalogaster. Next base: position 16,902 of record WSZQ02018422.1, on the reverse strand, counting down.
ATTCTCAGAGAATTGAACTTCCTCACATCGTGTCGCAAGGAGATTGCAAAAAGTCTTGCCAAAGCTCTACAACACATAAATAGAGAGACAAAACTGACAAGGGTTCAATGAACCTACATTAAAAATGCCAATCTTTTGCAAAGTGGCGTCATATTTGGCAATCTGTTGGAGGTCATACAAAGTCTGAGGACTGTCAGATAGTAGCTCCTTAATCTTGGCCCCCCGATTAAAGTACCACTGTGAGGATAAATAGCTGTAAATCCTATCCATATTCCTCTTACTTTCCGACGTTTGAAAGAGAGGATTGAGTGACAGTTGTTGGACAGTCTGCATCACGATCGAATATTGACCCCTGGAAACGAAGTGGTCAAGCAAGTTGGAAGGTCTACCCTCTAGTTACCTACAGTTCATAGTCTTTAAGTGTCATGGTGGCACTAAAATCGGCTGCAATGTAGACAAACATAACGATTCCAGCCACAGTAGAGGCGATCATTAGGATAACGTCAATGAGTCGCGTTGATCCCAAGATGCCAACGCCAGAGCCGAGGAGCACATCTAGCGTCGACTTGAACGTATTCCAGAAAATGTCAACCTCGGTGAGCTCCGGTTGCGCTTCAATCCAACTGTTCACCCAGCTATCCTTGCGAAAACTACTGCGACCATAGGCGAGGATAAAGAAGGATGCCGCCATTATGTAGGCATAGATGATCATATAGAGGTTGTATTTGAGAAGACGCCAGACAGCCAGGTTGAACTTAAACGAATTCTCGACCTTGGTGAAAAACCTGATGATCTTGTGAATCTTGACCAGATGGACGAAGGGAATCATGTGGATCACCCAGGTGTCGTTTTCGTCGAGACCGAGATCAATAGCCCCGAACAATGGGCCATAAGGTATGGCCGCCACTATGTCCAATAGCCAGGAAGAGTTGACTCGATACACCATAATTTCCATGACCGTTGAGCGTATACCTTAAGAATTGAAAGTTGGTAGTTCAGTTCGCGAGTGTGCGGAGTCAACCTACCAGTTGCATCTTCAATAGCAACAAACAAATAGAAGACAACATCAAAGACGTTGAACAAGAAGATACAATACTCCATTATGTTGAAGAAATACGTCTGCTCCAAGCGAAAAGCTAGATAATAGGGAAGCCCAATGCAGACTGCTAATGTGAAGACGACAATTATCAAGTCCCAGTAGAAGATCAACTTTGAGTTGCTCTTCAGTATCCACGGGAAGGTTGTATTGAGGAAGATCTTGTCTATTCGACTTCGTTTAAGAAATTGCTGCAAATAGGTTTAGGTAATATTATTTCAGCAAAGGACAATCATAACTGGCTCCCACTTGGCCAAGGACGTAGGGTATCTTTGGTCCTTCCTTACGTTTTTCCATAGCATATCTAACCACACCTTCCAGGGATAATGTGCTAAAATACCGAAAGATAATAAGGTATTGTTCTACTCAACTAATCCATGGTCTAATGAAACATATGGTGCTACAAACAATTTGGTTCTCGCAACAAGATGTTCCCCTCGTCCCACTCATAGACCAGCATGTAACACAAGTGGAACAACATACCTTGTGACTTCTCTTACTTCCCGTGCCTTATAAAAGATCGACTCCTGTGCAAAGCGAACAATATCTTTGCACCTGCCATGAATAATTTGCGCTTGTCGCATTTTACGATACTGCGACACTATCTTCCAAAACTTGTACTTGCTGATACAGTAAGCGACGCAGTATGTAGACGCGACAACTTGCAAGGGACTTGTAGACGAGATCACCAGAGAGATCTCGCCAATGATAGACCCCGAACTGAACGTGATCAAGGGACTCTCCATATCCTCAGCGGACAGCACCTGCACATTGCCCTGGTGAATATAGAAGACGGTATTCTTCTCCGCATTGGAATAGTAGACAGTCTCGCCGGTGGAGTAAATACGTAGTTCCATATCGTAGCTGAGGTAGCGCTTGAAGCCATAGTGGGTATGTGCCAACAAGTTCGACTATCGAAAGAGAGACTATTATAAACATTGCAAAAAATATAAGACCAAGGGTAATACGTTCTCAAAGCAGAACCAGAACTTATCCAAGAAAATGGCATATTGTATGGAGGTTGGTAACACCCCTACGAGTGTAGATTTATATATTCCCTCTTCGTTGTTCCAGAACTCTAAGTAGTAGTTTTTGATTTTCTTACGGATTTTTCGGGGTACTTTATGGTCCTCCTAAAATGTTACGTTACGTTGTAATTTTTTTTAAAGAATTGTTGGGGTCATTACCAAGTGTTTGTTAATTAACTTCAACTTGTTGTAATAGATGGTCTTGATTTCATAGTTACTCAAACGGAGAGAGGTGTAGTTGCCAAGAAAGATTCCACCAGCATAGATCAAACCAAATAGGTTTAAGGCGATTAACATGAGTTGTTCGGTTGTGTTTCGTAAAGAAGCATTGAACACTCTAAAAATATTTTTGAATTATTATTAAATTAACCAAGGAGCTCCTTGCCAAGCTCTCCAAATATCCTCGAGTCATTTAACAGGCCAACAGAGTGGAACAGACGATGGGAGGAGGGCCAAAAAGTGAGTTGGGCCAGGCGTTGGGTACCCGACGTTAAACTCTGGATCTGCAGGCTACACGGAAACTGCGACTTCACCTCAGTTATTTACCGGTTACGGATTCTTTAAGAAGTACTTACGTCTCATTGGCAGAAGACAGAAGGAAATATGCACCGCGTGAACCTCCGGTTACGCAGACGACGTGGAAAACACACTCAGATGGTGTCAAGCGTGGAAGGAGGAGAGAATAATTCTGAAGAGGCAAGCTTAGTGGTATGGTTCGATTCCCGGTGGGGATGCATATTAAAGTGAATTCTTCTTCTTAACAATAGTATCAGCCTCTAATATGACTAATTATATTGAAAAAGAGTTGAATAGAGCTAATGAACCTAGCAGTCGATGCTCGGTAAAATCAAACAAAAAAAAGTGGCAAGCGGAGGAATCGGAGGAACTAGGTGCAGCAATGATCGCAACCAAGGAAGCTGTGGTCTGCTTCTGTGGAATGCTTCTTCAGTCTGGTACTTACCAGAAAAGACCTTGGAAACGAGTTAAATTAAGCATCGCTCTCGGGAAAGTTCAGGATAGCTCCCTGTACTATAGTTGTAAGATGGAGCTCTCCAATGTTCAGGTAGCACTCACACGATCTGAACAGTATTGCACTCAAAGGGCCACTTAATCTGGATAGAGGAAGGCCGGCAACGGCACCGGGGTTTAAACTGGTTAAAATCAAATAAAAAATGAAGACATCGAAACTACCATTAAAAACACAGGCTTCAGTACTTCAGTCACATGATTAGAATATCCCCTGATAGATGAAACAAACATTTGAGGAAGTAGCAAAATAAATGTCAACAGACTACATACATGAAACGGATCAAAAATGATCTCAAAGCCTTCAAACTAACAGAGGACTGCCAAGACAGGATGGAGTTCGAGAGGAAGACAATCCCTTTTAAACGCCAACAAAAAACATTGTAGGGAGTCCAGTATGGTCAGAGGAAAGGAGAAAAACTCAATCAGACAGAATGAACAAATACAAGGTCAATGATCTTGGCCGATTCGCATAGAAGAAGATTCAGAATAAAACTTACCCCAAATTCGCAATAGCCGCAAAAGATATCAAAAACTCAAACGTATATAAATACATAGTTTCAGTGAGTGGTTCCTTGAAAGTCTGAACGAAGAAAATGTGCCAATTATTGTCGAACCAATCAACCATTTCAGTCTAAAAAAAGTGAACATAAACATAATTTAAGAAGCAAGAAAAAGGAACTTAACTTACGCTGACAATCTGTATAGTTATAGTGCTAATATGAGTAAGCAACGCCACAATCATGATAAATTTCAACGCACTGAAACTTGCTGTATGTTTTCCAGGTGATGACGAGACCAAATCTTTGAAAAATTACATAAAACTTAAGTCTTCTTCAAGTGTTTATAAGATATTTGAATATTTTAAAAGAGAACATTTACTGTAAAAAATAAACACTCGAATCAGACGGAATAGTTCGATGAAACTCAAGTAGCGTTTGCTAAACGTTGACCAATGGCCAAAAGCTGCAATAATCACATGCGCTGCTAAATCAATAGTGATCAACACCCACTGAAAATGAAGTAATTGTAAGTAAAAGTTGATGATTTCAAACGTGATTTGTATAAATTCTTACGCTGCGTTTCGTCAATGCTCTCCGGTGTGCAATTTTTTTGCAGAGATGATGCAAAATCGATGAAATTATCTCGACGGCAATGATGATATAACATCCAATTTTGGTGAATATTAGATATACGCCTTCCTGGTAGTCAGCTTCGAGGAATGTAAACTGAATAAAATATTAGGTTAATTAAATAAATAGTGGGTGCTCTGTGGTAATTGGAAATTACTTCAAATGTGTTGATGACGAAAAGAATAATATGCGCACATGTTGCACAGAACATGAATACCAACGTTTGATAGAAGAAGACAAATCTGACGACGACATCATGGCCGGTGGTCAAAGGCGCATAGGATTTCTGAAATTTATTTGTAAGTGTTTGGTAGTGGTACGTACAATTTGAAATTAATTGTATTCAATTCTTTTGTGTTTCTAGAACTAGAACAAGTTGATCTCCACAAATATTAAGGAATGGAATTGGACAGTACAGGATTGCAAGTGGGAGACATCCACATCCACGTGAGGATAGGGAAGGCCAATAGAGGATGCTATGCACTAATTGTAAGTAAGTTTATATTTAATTAGAAGGAGCTATCAGAACTGACAAAGATGAGAAGGGCGGTCTATCGGCCAATACTAACAAATTGATGTGAAACCTGGAACATCAGTCAAAGAGAGATAAGCAGAATAACAACTACAGAACTGAGAACAGAGCCTGCGAAGAGGCTATGATGTATCAAAAGTAGACCGAATAAGAAGCAATGTTATTAGACAGGAAGTAGAAGAAGAGCATAGAGAAATTTATTTAAGATAAACAGCTAACTTGATGGAGTCTTATGGTCAGAATGAACAACAACAACAACAAAGCATAGAGTGTGCAGAGCGAGGACCCAAGTTCTTCTCTAAAGACAGACAAACAAAAACATGGGAAAATAAAATTACTGACAATGAGTTAATCACAAAAAGGGAAGTCAAGTCAAGAAAGAGAAGCAAGAAAAGTCCGCAGATCCGAGTGGAATGGCAGAAAATTGAGTGTACCTCGCTATCGTAATCTTCCTCTCTGGGTACTTCTTCGGCGTAGATAACATCAACTGTGGTGGGTTTTGGTTCCTCGGCTTTGTATTTATCAATCCACTTTAGAGTTACTGGCTTCATGGCTAGTTAGTAATAATTAATCATAAAATCGGAAGTCATTGAGATGAAGGTGAGTGCAACTTGACAGTCTATATTAGTTTGGTTTTTGAGAAATTGGATGTTCTTCGATTTTTTTATAAATAATGGCCATCTTAAATATTGCTCAGAACGTATTCATGTGTTTTGTTTGTTTTTATTGACATTATCCTCAGGCGTTATTACTATTTTTTGAGTCTCATGGCTTTGAGATATGCAGCAGCTCCATCTGTGTTTTAATGTACGAACATGAAAATATTTTACGAATGACTTGACCATATCTAGTTTTTAGTTTTATAAAAAGATGCAGAAAATACCAGCATGAGATTCTAGCTTCGCCAGATTACTCTTAGATGTCGCCACTAGTATTGACATTTAATTGTTTTTGAAATTTAGGTTGCTTATAATAGAAAATGACATGCGAAATGAAACAACAATAAAGAATACATAAAATTATGTATATATATTCATATTAAATTTGATATGATTTGCCTAACATGTTTTTGAGGCATTCACAATTTTATTCACGTTGGACCTGCTTTCCGTAAACGATGTTCTATCGTTCGGATTAATTCATTCGAAAGAAAAAGAACAACTTTTATTTTAAAGTTCTAAAATATGTAATGATTTTAATGAGGTTTGTAATTCAGTCACTTCTCTCCTAGATGTCGCTACTAATTCAAATTTGAATTTTTTTGAAACTTGCAATGTTTATAATAAGAAATGGCATAATCAAAACAACACTGAAAATAAAAATGGGAAAAGGAAACGAAATAACACAAGCGTGTGTATATATGTTTATATATAATTTTATATGGATAATAGTAGTAAATAGAGAAACAATATAATTATGCTACTAAAAACAAATTAACTAACTATATTTTGAAAAATACACCACAGTTATTTAATTTTTTTGTCGTTTTGCATTTTGGCGAAAAATTAGATACATAAAACAATCATAATCATTGCGAATAAATTCAATTTCAGAATGCGTAAAATCGACCCAACTTCGCGCTTCGGATTACAATTTCTGCAGAGTTATCTGCGATCTTAAGAAAAAAATCATACGAACATACAGAACGAACACTCCATTGTCTTATGCGTGTGTGTATTGTATGTGTGTGGCATATATTTTAAACTGTAACTGCGAATCCGGTCGGCGTGTTGATCGGGCTGATAGTTTTTCCTATTTTGTTTTGTTTTCAAATTACTCCGGACATCAATCAAAACCAAAATTTATACCAACAAAGGGGAGCAGAAGAAGAATCGCAAGTCGATCCAAACGACACAATAGAGACACAGACAAAGTTTTCGCATTTTCCTCCTCGCATCTCGGCGTTTCCGTCAAACAATATTAGTTAATTGCAAATTGCTCCTAGAGAGGCCGAATAACGATTCAAAGAGTTGCAATGAGCGATCCAAATTCGCCGTGCATTTTTCTTCAAAGGAGGAAGAAAACATCTCGCCAGCATTCTTTCAGCGCACGCGTTTCAACACTCTTCACTCGCACACATCAAATATTATACACATTGCCCCGAAAATAAACCATTCTTTTAGCAAACAAAAAAAAAAATACGCGCGTCAGTTCTAAACTCGCGTCGCCCTCCATTCATCGACAGAAAGCATCATCGTTCGTCATTGTTCCACTCACTCTTCGAGGAAAGCTGCTGTAGCAGTAGTAGACTTCTTCGAACAGCGTTTTAAAAACCGTTCAGAAAAAAGGAGTCAAAGTCGTGTATGTTTTGCGTTATGTTGTGAACGTGGGTAATTTTTCATTTTTCGATTTTTCTTGCGTAAATTCAGATAAGAAACGCCTACGGGACGCCATTCTACAGGCAATTTTCTTTGTGTCTAATCAAACTCACTGCTACAATTAGTATATTAATCAACACTAGCTTCGCACTAGTAGCATACGACTGATTCGCAATCCGAATGTGTTTTTTTTTTTGGTTTTTGGTCAGCAAGCAGGTCGCAAGACCCATTTTAACAATTTTCCTGTGCAACAAATAAAAAAAATCCTACAACAATACCTAAAACTTTCGTTTTTTACAAATACGTGTATGTGCCAAATCTAGAATGCTGATCAAAGGTTTATTTAATGTGAAGTCAATCAATTCCTCAAAAAAATATTGAACAACTTAACGTTGCACTCTGTTAACGTGTCTTCCATTAGTTGATAACAAAATACGTGTTATTTAAGACATCTTTGACAACTTCTATCAATTTCTTGTGTATTTTTAATGGTTTTTCTTAGTTTTTTTTTTAGAGGTAGGCAGTGTGAGTCCAAGTGTTGTATTTTGTCGTCATTGCTATCATTTGCAAAACAAAATCAAGTAAATCATCGAAAAGTTGCGGGAGTACGGCAATAACTACCAAAAAATTAATCGAAAAACACGCCTGTGAGAAGATAAGAGAGGTAATAGAATGGATATCTAGCGCATTGACATATTTTCGGTTGCGCAAACAAACACTTCGAAAAGTAACATTCGTAGCAGCATAGCTTGCAGCAGATTTTACCGTACGATTTTTACAATGTCCCGTTTTTGCCACACAAAACACTTTCCCCAAGCAATCAATAGATGTGTGTGTTGTTTTCATCCTTCGGCATTTTCCCGTCTCCTCTCAGCATTATCTCAATAATATATTATGTATAATATTATATATAGATTTCTTTCTTGTTTCTGTGTTGTGTAGCTCTTTTTAAAGATAATATTATATAGATATATTTTATCGTTTTGTCGTTTTCCGCACTAGTCACTCGTTATTTTTTTGGGTGTTTTAATTAAGCGTTCCAGCACACCGTAAAGGAAAACTTTCTGGGGGTGGGGGTGGGAGGGGCGCGTGTTTCAGATATTGTTGCTGTCTAAGTGTTGCGAGAGTTGAGTATGCTCTCCTGTTGGTTGTAGAAGATTAGTTTTGTAGGGTAGATGTTTTTGGTTTCTAAAATATGTTCGAATTATTGGTTTGTCGGTTGGTCTAGTTGTTGTCGATTGTTGCTGTTGCGCTTTCGGTGGATGGTAAAAAAGAAATTGATTGTTGTTGTAGTTGTTTTGTGGTGGTTGATTGGTTGTGGTAGTAAAATGACGACGATTAGACGACGACGAGAGACGCTAGATCTTCGGCTGTGTTACTTTTATAATTGTTATTAAATGAATTTTGTTATGCGTTGCGGATGGCACTAGTGGCGGGGTTCATATCTTCTGAATCTTCTCGCCGACCACCACGGGATTGTTGCGTCGGATTTCTTGCGCGCCCATCTCGCGATAGTTGAACGAGCAGTCGTGTTTGTCGCTGTATCGATGCGCCGCGCAGAAAAGACCTCCACAACGGCATTCAAAGCCTAAAACAACACAGATTAGCATTAATTATACTCGCTCACACAAGTCGTAATTTTTCATGACTACACTGGTTTTTTCATGCATTTGTGTAAAGATTATGGTATTGGCTGATATATTCATGGTATTTATGAAAATGCTAATACCAAAATCAAATTGGGTATGCTGATCAGCAGAATGCACCTTCTACATTTGAAATAATAAACAAAACTCGCCTGTAAGTCCAACTTTCTTGCGACACACGGCGCAACGATTCTTTTTCTTCTTAGCATCCTTGTCATCCTTGTCCGAGCCGTCGGTTTCGGGTTGCTCAGCACTACTACTGCCTGGATTCACATTGTCATCCTCTGCAATCTGCGCCAGGAGCAAATCAAGAATGAATTAGATAAATTTTGCCATCATAACGTTGATGATTTACAGTTAGGCGGCGGTTCGCGTGTGTAAAATCTGGTAAAAACGTCCCCCGTTAGGCGCAAGATGATAGGATAAATCGCATTACATTTGCGTCGACAGCCGTCGGCGGTGCTGGCGGTGGCGGCGCATTCGCATCTTCCTCGTCGCCGTCGCGGCGGCTCGCCGACGAACCGGATGCCTGTATCGGTGTTGCCGCATTCCAGTCGGCGCCGCGCCGTCCATTCTCGCTCGGCAAGCTGCTTCGCGACATCGCTGTTATCGGCCACGCGCGACACTGATTATTTAAACGTGTACACACGGCACCCCCCGCAACAGGCGCAATATTCGCTCGCAACTTGTCGCGCAATGAAAAGATGTAACGCTGACATACAAAATGACAAATTCGGACAAGCGTGTCATGTTTTACGTTTTCCCAATAACTATACTAAACAGACGGTGACTACTTACAGGTAATTCTGTGGACTGTTCGGAGGTGGAAATCGGCGAGGGTAGGCATGGCACGGTCGGCAGTGCCGTCGCCGTCTCCATGGGGCTAGAACGCGGCGTCGTTGCAAACGTGCTGCTGGAAGGGGGGCTCGGCGCTGAGACTGGCGGTTGTTGTTTCTTCTTTAAAGCTTCCTGAAAACGCATACGTTCCGTACACACCACACACACCAAAACGTTAGAAATTAGAACAAATTTCGGTAAACATTTATAACATGGAACAAAATCGAATAGTTTTTAAATGTTTAAGCAATTTTATAATTTTTTAAAGAATTTTTGAGAAACTTACAGAGTATTGTTAAAACATAAAAATACACCTGTTTTTAGATTGGTGAAACTATAAACGAAACGTGACCAACATACGGTAAATAAAATATACTCAAAAATTCTTTCATCGTATTAAAATAAACGAGCAAGTAGGCATTGAAAATGAGAACCTGTCATCAATCTTACCTTATAACATAGTGAACATAATCCATCGGTGGCTGGGCATCCATAGAATCCGCATCCAGACCGGCATAGTGCCTGCATAGGATTGCTCTCTTTCTCCATTGTTGCTGCTGCTGCTGCTGTACAAATGTGCGCCGAAAATCTTCACTCGCTGCCGAACAAGTGTCGCCACTCCCCCAGAACTACCACTTCCCCCCAACAAACACCGAGCACGCCGCAAAAGTGTCTCAATTTGTTCTTTTTTATTTCCTTTTCACTCGTTGGCACTCTCTCGGTTTTCTCAGCTGAATAATTCAGTATGCGCCCTCCCTCTCCCACGTTTGGCAATTGTGATGCAAGCGCACGCTGTCCACGTTCAGCCACCAAAACCTCACGCACCACACACAAAACGCGCAAAAAATTGTATTTAAAACACACGCACACACATCAAACACCGTTGCAGGATGATGCGTTGAGGGTGGAGAAGAAATCTGCAACAACAAGAAATACACACATGAGATGAGGCGTTCGAATAGTAACAAGACGTCTAGCGCCTTTCCGTTTCATCCACAGCACGCACAAGCATTAACATTTACAATAACATGCCATACACACCATCCACACACCGCGAAAATAGCGCACGCGGCGGAGTTAGCAATTTTTCCGAACCCAAACGCCACCACAAAACCGGCCGAAAAAGTGTACTGCTCAATTGTTCAGTGTTCAATTGGATGGGGAAAATTTTGCAATGTGTTAAATGTGACTTTTTACAGCTACAACTGACAGGAACGCGTTAACAATTGCACACCTTAGTTAGGATTTGTGTAATTGTTAGTATTTTGAAAATGAAATACAATCGTAAGCAACTTAAACGCGCATTACAATGAAATACGAAGAATTTTTCAGATTGTTTAAGCTTCCGTCATGAAAACTACAAAATGACGGAAAAGTATTTATTCTAGGCAGGGATAAAGCAATTTAAAATATGTCTACACCATTATATTGTGATGATAACCAAGGAACATTAAATTATCTAACTAATCTACCAAAACTAGACAACTTCATCTACCCTAGGTTTGGCCTCTTAAATCAGAGAAAAGCCAGCCCCCTGACTACAAATTTTCGCATAAGATTTTACATAAATGTTTGTAAAACAAGTATTTGGTTTCTTTGAGAAACGATTATTATCTTATAAAGACTATACATTTAAGCAGTTATTGACCGTAATTTCATTAATAGCATATACGCTTGTGCTTTTTTGGTGATGGTTATTTCACAAAAAAAAAACGTATCGTATTAAATTGTACGATTATGACATCGAAATTTCTCCTCGTTACTGCAACGAAAAGCAAAACGCAAGCTTGAAGTGCCACGCATAAATTAGAAACTATTTTGCGTTTACAGTTACCGATATATTCGATATAACAAACTTGAAGCATCAAACTTTCCATAGATTTTCATTTTCACCCGACTATATATCTACAAACGAGAAAACGTTTACGAAAGATCAAGGTCTGTTCACTTCTTTTTTCCGCGGCACATGATCGTCTCGCGTGTGCCAGGGACATTCAATGCAAACGCATGCACGCACGCGAAAATACAAACGCACTGTATGTAATTACACGTGCCCATTTTTTAAATGCCTGCCTTCACGTTTCCTATCTATAAGTAGTGTTGTTGGAAGGTCGTTGGAATTCATTTCAAAGTATTGAAAAGGAATAAAAATGAAAACGGTAAAAGTGGAAAATATGGCGTGTTATATACGTTTGTATTTCCCCATTTATACTGGTTACTTGTAACGTTGCTGCCAAGTAACAAATTCTACGAGCAACTACGGTGGCTATGCCGTCAAAAGTTAAAGCGTATGCTTGTATTGTATGTATGTATGTATGCATTGGATGTATACGAGGCACATACAGAGTAGAGAAAATGTAGGACGCGATTGCAGCGTCGTGTCCTAGTTTCGCACCAGTCTGAATGCTTTTTGCTGGCTGGTTTGGTAGGCAGGCTTTTTGGGGTGGGAGAGGCGGCAAACATTTCGGGTCACGCCAGTCAGACGTGCGCAATCGCCGCCAACCTCCACGACCACCAGCAAAACCAAAACGAGCCGACAAAACAGCAGCCAGGCCAGGCCAGCCAGCGCTGAAAGAAAGCAAACCTGCTGCATACATACACAATCAGCACATTCACACTCACACACGATCGTTATATAACAGATTAGCATAATTCGCAATTACGCACATGACTACTGCAACGTCGAAAACCCAAACCAAAGTTTCGCTCATTGCCAGAAAAGCGACATTCACCAAATTAAAAAATAAAAACGTATTCAGTGTAATATGTATCGCAAAATTAGGCACTATTTATTTTCCTTTGCTCTTTTCTCCACCTCTCCTTATTGCATCGAATTCTTTTCTCATTTGCTGCTACTGCTACATCGTTTATTTTTTTTATATAGCAAAGTAGGTCAAACACAATTCGGCCAAGATACGCACAGAGCGGCGGTTAACGGGATACCGAGACGTCTTTTTTTGGGCAAATATGGAAGGTTCACACAGGGCGGAGGCAAGCAACTACTTTCGGGGTCGCGATAAATGACCTGATTATCGCTAATGTAAGTGTTCCCAATGTTTGCGGTGGCGGCAATAAAAAACACTATAAAGGTAGGTGGTATTGAAAAGAAAAATGTAATGACAGACCTCCGATCGATTCGCAACTATCACAATATCAAGGTTTGAAAATAATAACAAGCATAAACACACATATAATGTCGAATGCAGCAGTTGTAAAATTTTACACGAACTGAACGTATTTCATTACATCTCTAAATAATGTTGCTAGCAATAGTATACCAACATTAAAAGTGATAACGTAAAATGAAATAAACGCAATAAATTATCAAGAACACCTTCCCTGGTACTCATAATCAATTCCTGGAAACTTTTACAGCTAATTGGCAGAACTAAATGATATATGTTATAAACTCAACGGTTATGTTTAGTTATAAATTTTAAGGATTTTGCCTCAAAATCCATTTATAACTTTGTTCCCGAAACAACTATTACTATGCAATTCCAGGAAAGTTATAGCGCACTAACTACACACTGAATATAGTCATACCCAGCATGTATATTAAAACTGGACAGAGTGATGCACAAGAAAATAATAAAGAAGCGTAAAAATAAAGTACGTCGAATGTCAGCAAATCTGAAGGCATAGAAACCGCTTCAAACTTGTTCAGCTTGTTCAAATCGATGCCAAAAACGAAAGGAACCGTTATTTCGCCCAAAAAACTGGTACGCTGCTTCACATACCGTTCGACCGACCACTTTTTCCACTTTACACACAGTTTGCAGACAGTACGTGAAAACCTCCAAAATTGAACGTCAAGAAAAAATACAAAACGATGTTTAATCCAAGATCGATTAAGAAGAATGCATAAACTAATCGATTACAAGCACAAAACTAATTTAAATAAGTTTGTAAGTTGGTTTAAAGTGATTTTAAAATTCAAATTACACTGTACAATATCGAATTAAACAAGTTTATACAAAAAATGAGTTTTCCAAAGAGAAAAATGACTATTTTTTTACATACTGTCGTATGTGTAGACAGTACTCAAAAACCTCTAAAAGTTACAAGAAAATAATAAATATACTTGTTTAATCGAAGATAAATTAAGAAGAAAGCACACAACAATTGATTAAGCCCGAAAAAAGTACTTCAACAACCCTTAAGGTTGGTTTAAGTGTTGTTAAATTCAAATTAAACCATACAAAATCAAATTGTACGCAGAAGTTCACGAAAAGAACATAAAATGAGTCTTCCAAAAACAAGCATCTTTCATATACACTCGACACTCTCTAAAAACCACAAAAGTAACAAAAAGATGTATAATCGAAGATCGATTAAGAAGAAAGCATAAACGAATCGGTTAAACCCGAAAAAACTAATTTAACAACACATAAAAGTTGGTTTAAAGTGCTCTTAAATACAATTATACTCTACAATACCAAATTGAACGCGGAAGTTCAAACACGGTACTAAAAAATAAGTCTACCGAATTGAAAAATAACCGGTTATTTTCTACGCAAATAACGCCGTAAACTATAAAAAAAACATCGCAATCAGCGCCATGACATGCCATGATTGACCAAGTCTTTTCACGCAACTTAAAGTTCAATATAACCAGACGAAAATGGCAGGACGTGCTCTGCACAAAAAGAAGCAAGTGCATACAACACACCAAAACCGAGATAGATCATAAAAAACGGTGGCGCGAGTAAATTGAACGCGAAATCGTCGAGGTCGCACAACAAACTACTGGCTGTAGAGTGCGAGTGTGACGTCGTTGGGAAATCGCGGAATCGTCCGTCCCAGCTTGGACTTTGTAGCCTGGCCTGGCCTGTGTGTTGCATGCAAACAGCGTCAAACTACGCGCCTTGGCGACGTCAAAACCGTATGCAAGCATACAAAGAGAGTAAACGCGTGCGTGCGTCGCCGTCGTCGTTGAAACATTCCAATCGCGCAAGCCAACAACTCACTACTACTCGTACGGGCTTTAAGCATATAGTGTCGCACTGTGTACGGAAACATTTAAACACGCCGAGGCTGATAAGTGATAATTGTGCGGTCGCCTACGATGGCAAAGGAATGTGCCTCTACCAATTGATAATGTATCAATGTGTGTGTGTGTGTGTGTGTGTGTGTGTATGTATGTATAAGTATGGATGGTTACATGCATACAGATACAGGTAAACATTTGGAAAATGCTAGTGTTTTGCGAAACGAGGTCGTGACGTCATACCAAACACACACATACACCATTAGCCAGTCAGCAGTCGATGTCGTCATTCGTGTCGCAATATGCAAGTTTTAAACCCAATCCAATTCGCCCATACATGCAACGGCTGCAAATCCTAGAGGATTACAGCGTTGTTAAACGAGTGGGAGTTGTTTGTGTGGGTTGTGGGTTTGTTAATCCGTTATATTTTGTTGAAAACCTATTCTGGTAAATAAGACTTGTTTTTCCACAAATGAGTCGCAAGTTTTCTTTTTCTGAGTGTTGTCAGCATTTTTTCAAATCGGGGCGAGTGGTCCTTCGAATGCAGTTCTCTTTTGACTGTTTGGCACACATACTGGATGTACGGTCATTTTCTCCTCCCACTCCGTGTACTACCACCCAAGGCATATCAGGTGAACATTTTCCAAGTTCTACAGTTGGGCCCATTCAGTTCTAGGTATTTCTGGATGACCTCCCAATTTCTCTTTGAGATCTTCATGACCGATATTGTGTTATGAGGGATGATACAGGTGGAACTGTAGCTCATTACATTTTTAACAGCTATTCATTAACATTATACTAAAGCAATTTTAAACAAAAAATTTAAAGATATTCAACATCACTAAAAATGGATTAAGCCAATTTTTGATCATATCCAAAACATAAGTTCGAATAATCTAATTCCAGATAAGCAAAAGTAATTAGTGTCCCCCTTAAAAAATGTACAATACGTCACCGTTTGGCATTATTCTCCATTCTGTCGCACAAAACGCAAACGTCGTACACAAATACTTATACACAAAGGCCGCGCACCGCGACGGCCTTGAAAGGACGCCAATTAGCGTTTTAACGATGCAACGAACCAAGGCAAAACGCAACACAAACGAAACTGTACACCTTCTCTCTTCTTCGCCGTGCTTCGTGCATACGCCACCAAAAGTGCCGTCAGCATTTTCTACTAGCCTGGCTGTTTGTTGATGATGCGCCCCGCCACTATACGCAAGATTAGGGAAACAAAGCAAAGCAACGCGCGTGGACAGCAACGTCGATAACTGCGGAATGTACGAGAAGAATATACCTCGTACTCGATCGACTCGCTACAACCTACAAACAGCTCCAACCAGACCAACACTCGCGAACCCAACAACCGGAGAAATGCATGACTCACAAGATCGTTGTGATTCACTTCGATTACGAAAAGTAATCAGTGCTTCTCCGAAGCTTAAAATCGCTTCGCAAAAGCAATTTGCAGGCGAGCAGGTCAAAACTCACTAATGACTTATTTCTAAATATTATACTAAAATCCATTATACAAAATCGACATGATATACCTTTAGAATTGCTTTAGAAAAGTATTTGAAATTATCTGCAATCTGGAATCGTTTACGAAAACATTGTTACGCACGCAAATGATTGGTGGAAAAATTGCAATCGAAAAAATCGACTTGATAGTCGCCGGTCCTAAATGCGTCTAGACATTGTGCGTCGAATTAAAGCGCATTGTTCGATTGTATTTGTGAACTTGGCGCAAACAACAATGGTTGTTTTTGCATATTATTATGGCGGTATTATTTTCGTACATATTTTTCAAACAAATATAGCAATAAAGTTCAAACTACGA
Organism: Weissflogia rhopalogaster; assembly: GCA_019419845.2. Lineage (NCBI taxonomy): Eukaryota > Metazoa > Arthropoda > Insecta > Coleoptera > Staphylinidae > Weissflogia > Weissflogia rhopalogaster. The sequence continues at coordinate 456 of WSZQ02018422.1, read as the reverse complement.
CAGTTTAAATTATTCTTGAAATTTCAAATTCATACAAATAACGTAGAAGAAAAATACAAAATAAAAATTTGCATAAAATATGTAAACAATGCATATTTTCATCCATAATATTCGTGTGACATTATTTGAACCTATATAATCAACAATTTCTCATAAACCAACTTAATTAATAAAATGTGTACCACATTAAGGGAAGAAGATCATCATATACTCATCATATAAAAAAAAATATATATATATATATATATTTTAAAAGGACCTTAATTTGGTTCAGAAATGTAAATCAAACAAGTTTACATAACTAGCTAGAATATGACGTTTTCAAGAAATATTTAAAATTGCATGCTTTTATACAGTTTTAAATTAAAACTGCAAAAACAAAAAAAAAAACAATTGACATCATATTCTAAAGAATTGAATTATCTTTAAAATTTGCAATTATTCTGCCAAATCGGT
>WSZQ02018311.1:1776-15712 GCA_019419845.2 Weissflogia rhopalogaster | reverse complement strand
TTAATAAGTCGACAATGCCCTTCTTTTAGAATTAAAGACATCTATTAAAGCGTTATTGAAGTAATTTTTGTTCCCTTGGACTTTGATATATATCCACTCTAGAGACGGACAAAAAATCTCGTGATACATGATAGGAAAGGATTCATAAAGTCAGCAAATAAAAGACCAATAAACATGAATGAATTTACGACCGGGGAGCTTTGATCAAAACCCCCGGCGGCTTCCACTTTATGTTCCTTTTGTTATTCCGTGGTTGTTTGTGCTGCAGAGAGAGTGGTATGGACGGGGGTAGTTTTTGGCACACTCACTTGGATCTTATCGACCACGCCGGTGCTGTCCATCCGACTGGCGACGTTCACCGCATTGCCCCAGATGTCGTACTGCGGCTTGCGCGCCCCAATCACGCCTGCCACCACAGGCCCGACGTTGATGCCAATCCGAATGCGGAAGTTATTAAATGAGTGCTCGTTGACTATCGCCAGCTGCTCCTTCAGACGCAACGCATAGTCCGCCATTGCAGTCACATGTTTGAAGTCAACCATATCGCACGTTGCCGCAGTCAAACCTATGAATGGTGTTTGGAAATTAGTTATCAGAACACTCCGTCTCCGTCTACAGTTCACCAAAAGCACTTTTCTTGCATCCTGTTTACCCACATGTCAATACACATCAATGTCTACTGTTTTAGAGGAGATGATGTGCTACTGGTTATGACAGTGGTGTGGTGTACTATTAGGGGGATGATTGATTAGCGGATTGTTGGGGTTTGACTCGCATACTCACCGGAGGCGGCCATGTATGTTGAGCCCGTCGACTTGATCTTCTCGATGTATTTGAACGGTTCTTCGGAGAGCAGTTCGTCGAAGTCGGCGATGATCTCATTCAGCAGACGCAGGCATTCGACGCCCTCGTTGTTGCCCTCCAACTCCACGTAGAACTCGGAGAAATTCGGTATTGACGCAAACATCACGCACACAAAGTCGCATTGTTCGTGATAGAGTTCCTAAGGTACATCACATCGTCATACGATCTTCTAAGTCAAGTTTACTATATAAATATGCACTGGTATTTGTGTTCTTAGCGGTCTCTTATGACATACTGCATCTTAGTTTCCTCTCGTTTTAAATGGAGACTACTGTTCAGTTTGAATCTTATTGTTTGGAAAGTAAATCTTTACGTTACAGTTAGAGACCACCTCTATTCATAATCTTTATAATATTTTAACTTATTTATCACCAATTCAATTGGACTAATTTCTGCATTACTCTTAAAAAACATCGTCTGAGATATTGGCCTCCGTTTGAGACTTTGGTGAAATTTGATACAAGGGCCAGTCTTTTTTTGCGGTACTAACGAAACCGCTTCACCTTTGGAACCCTCTTAGACAACCGATAGTCTAAAAGGAATTCCAATATTAGTAGCACCTTCAGATTATAAATTAAACTAAGCATGTCCTCCTTCCGGAACAACCAAGTTAAGATCTAATAGAGAATCATAGTTGGGAATAGCCTAACCAATAATGTGATAAAGTTGCTTCTAATTCACTCAGAGCAACAAAACCATCATCGATTAGGTTTACCATAGCTTTCTGAAATATAGTCGAACCTGAACTCTCTGGACGAGTTCACCAACCTTCTTTCTTGAACCATCAAACGAGTCATAGTAACCAGACCAAGTACGTACGAAACTGATATCATTCTTCTAATGTCAGTACTGGTGGTTTCTTAATTCTACTTTGATCAAGGAATATCAAGGTTCAGGGATAATCTAACAAAAATCGCTTATAGCCTATCTATCAACCAGCTTTCAATAAATCTCTAACTAGTTCCCTTCTTTCTCCCAACAAACAAAGACAATAAAAACACAATAAAAAATAATAGAAACCTACATCAACATTTTTATCTGGACTCAAAAAATGTTCGGCCACGTGCACCGGTAGTATATTAGCCAACAATTTCCGATTATACGCCTCCAAATGTTCCATATCCTCCTTCTCCTCAGTAGCCTGCAGTTTCCATACAAAGTCCAGCCTATACGTTGCCTCCGTCTGCTGGGCGTGCAGGATCAACGTAACCAGGAAGCCAATAGATATAATCAGGTTGACATACTTTTCACTCAGTGTGCCGTCATATTGATCAAGCAGTCTGCAAAAAGCACAGCTCGTTACCAAACCCACTGGCACACATCAACGCCAATCGAGTCAACCACCCGATCGACGATTAACCAACCCTTTAATATCTTCACTGTACGGAATGTAGACAATCAAATACCCGGCCAGGAGTAACATCAGGAATATGGTCTTAACAATGTAGATCATCACTTGATAGACGGCACAGACAATCATCGTTAAGTGCACCATTACTAAACATACCTGCGAACATATATACAAATCATAATTTCGTCGTTTTTACACGGACATCCAAATTCCGTATGAATATATTTGAAAAGTTTGAAGTTAAATTACTCGTGAATCGAATGCGTGAAATGTTAGTCGAACTTTCGGAATTGCATCGCATGCCATCCAAAGTTTACTCTGAAAAGTTTCACACAACGCCTTTCAGACGGTTGCATTGATCCCAAAAATACTCACATCTAAAAGAAAGTCTCTATTACAGTTGTAGGTGGTGCTGTTACTTAGATTAATGTTTTGCACATGCGTACTAGGGTGAACCACAATAATGGACGTATCATTTATACTTGAGTTGAATTGTTGATAGATTGTTTCATTATCCCCAGTGATCGGTTGCGTCAAAATGGGGCAGTCTGAATTTACCGTGCACTAGAAAAAAGTGCGATCATTATAAACATACATAGAAAGAATTATAGGGAAATCGGGGAACACCATTGAAACCCACAAAACTGCCGTTAGCGTGTTCAGCAACGCAATTTAAAGTTTATGCTTTTCCTCCGCGCCGAGAGAATGGGCTTCCCAGTGTTTTCCATCTTTTTCTCAATATTGTTGCGGATCGCGAAACGCCCCAATCGTGTTTATGAACTCGTTACGAAGTTCGTAATGGAGTCGTTCGCGTTTTGCATGTTCCGAATTGTGTCTTGCAATGGAAAAGCCACAATTTGGATAATCTTTACTTATTTCGAAAAAGCATCAGCCTATAAGCGACAGTTCGGGTGGGTGAAGTTTAAAACGAAAACACGATGATATTAGAAAGTTATAAACTCTAGTTGATTCAAACTAAGAAGTAAACAACCCTTCTGGCAGCTTGTTTACTGGAACGCACTACTACTACGCACTTCATATTATAATTTTGAATGTCTGCAAGGAAGCTACCATGGAAATATTAAGAAGAATTATGAACCGTTGGAAGGCAAATAATAATATTAATCACGAATAGCATTTATTTGAAAGAGAAAATGATAATGTTCTCAACCGGATGAAATGATAATGTTCTTCACCTACTTCTTCATATGAAAAGAATTATGAAAACCTCAATTTCGTAAGTTCATTTTTTATATCAGAGAACGAAAATATGAGAGAAAAAAAAAGAACTAAAGTTTCGCAATTTTGACCTGTTAAACGCCACTTTCCCGCCGTCATCCGCATTTAATGGAAAAGTCGGGATCCTCGTAAATAGGAATGTGTTATGTAAAGTTGGATGGAGCCGCACAGGGAGCCTTTTAACTCAGCGCTGACAGGGCTTTTTCAGCACATAACCTCGTTTGTAACTTACGCCTGAACTTATAAGTTTCCCCGCAGGGCTCCAAGAAGTAAGAAATCGACTTACCATCTGGAAGACGGCCAATGTGTAAATGAGACAGACTACAATGAACGCCAGTGTCTGTGCAATACGTCGATTGGAGTGGATCCGTTTCGAGAAACTCGTTATTTGCGTGCATTTCCCCTAAAATTTTGATAGTTTCTAGGCGCTATTTGATGATGGGTAGCGCAACTTACCTCTATAGTATGCATGGCCACTAATATGGTGATACTTAGTATAGCTGCACCCACTGGTATTACTAATGCGATGTATGATACTTTACTATATAAATATAAATACATAAATACGAATATCTTTTCGAAGTTTGTTATAAACTTACAAATTTAAAGCCAAGAAATGGACTGAGACCATAATTATGTAACAAACTAATGAACACAAGAAGTAAAGATTTAGCATTCTGTCCTTTTCCATGATGTACTGCAAATAAATAAGTTTTCAGATTTTAATTATACTATTATGCAACTTGCAGACCATAACTTAACGTAATGTAAAATATAACTTAACAAAACCAAACTTATGCCATTTTAAGTTTTAGGTATCGTAACGTAATCTTATATAAACTAAAAATCTAACGTATCTAACTTTAACATAACCTATTTCAAAACAACATAATTTAATGAAATATAAGCCCTTAAAGAAGAAACATTTGATTAAAAATCGCTCTTGGGTTAGAAATATATATTTTTATAGTTAATAAAAAAATGTTTGCAAAAAAAAAACTATAAAAATAATGACCTCATGGAAAATATTGTACTACGGCAGAAAATAAACAATTCTCAATATTAAATAAATAAAATACCCTCGACAAAAATAACCAATAGCCTGAGAGTCACTGCAATAAATTATTTTACATTTGCATTTTTTTTTATTCGAGCAGAAGAGAAATTTAATTAAAGTGTCAAAAAATTCCATTTTCAGTTCCACAACAGATATGTTGCGTTACGCGTAAAACGATTTCCAAAGCATACTGTTAGATAAAATTTATCATATTTGTATCTGCTATAAAATTTAATATCGAGCATATCCACCTCTCGTGGGAATAATTAGAATCGTCAGGACCCAAATACCTTGCGCTCCTTGGCGCCATCCTTGAAGATGAGCAGCAGCACGCGACAGTGCTCGTTGCGTAGGCGATCGATGCTGCGTGCGTCGATCGCACGCATTAGGTATTCGTTGACTTCGTCCTCGGGGTCCTTGTGATCCGGCGCCTCGGCGAAGCCCAATCTAGCCACAAATAAATATGCCAAAATGAAATCACCGAGCGTCGGCAATAATAAGTAAGGCCTAAGACTTTTAAGGGCTATTGGCCCACAGATGGCGTTGGATTAATTGCGGACGACTTACTTCATATTGCCAACGCCGCCGACGCCCGCGCCGGCGTGTCCCATCATGCGCATCTCTTTTGATATGTTGCTGCCTCCGCCGAGGGGATTATGATGCGGCGACGTCGTCGTCCCGACCGCCGCCCGCATTAATTAAAGAGAGAGGCAAATTAAAAACATACATAAAACACTTGGAGTACGAGTTAGTGGGTGGTTGGCGGGGTGGAATAACTTTGGGAAGTTGATCCGCGCTTTTGCTTGCGAAGTGATCCCGAACGTGTAACCGCAGCAACGGCACGAAACTAATCACGTGGTAACATGGATGTCAGTATCAGTGGTCGTCGCCAACCGAAGACGATATAACTATGGACTAGGTTTGGAATATTTCTGGTTTTCGCAGATCTTGCTAGTTCTTGTTAGCTTAGACTTGAAATATTTGACAGTAAGCTAAATAGATTTAGCGTAAAGATATAGTTTTGGAAAATAACTAAACCGGACGTTCCTTACTTAAATGAAGTAAGACAGAAAAGGAGAGAAAAGAAGAGGTAAAAGGTATGAATTAAAAATAATTCGACATCCTAAATTCTAACAATGAAATAACTCTGATAACAAACCAACTGGCGGAATAAAATGTAGAAAATACAAATCACATGGGAAGACGGACGTCAATTAGGACTTCTGAATATGTCTAGTTCGCATAGATCTGGTTAGTTCTAGTTAGCTCAAGTGTTGCTTTGTAAGAATCCATGGCTCCCAAGAGAGAGCGACATCTTAAATTCTGCCCCTTAACCATAAATGTAATTATAGGCCCCATTTCAAACAATCAAACAGCAGGAATAAGCAAAACTTGGTGTTATCCGAGAAAGGGAAGAATATTGTAGTACAGAGATCGACAACTATTGACAATATGGACAGGCGGGTCCCTGAGTGACATTACATTTGTGAAAGAACTAATGTTCCCTCAGGCATGGAAAGCTTCCAGTATAACAATTCCCTAGAGATACAATAACATCATAGACACCAACACTAGATATTATTAAACAGGATGTATTCTATAAATAAACTTACTCCGCGATATGACGAAGCCACAATCAAATAAGTCTCAATATTGTGATCCTTTAGATAGGAGTTGCGCTCTCCGCCATGTCCCGGTTCGATCTCATAGTCCCGATTGAGGCATTGCAAAGTTTCCTTTGTGATGTGCACACGTCTGCAGGAGACAGATCGGAACACAAACCGCAATAAAATCCAGTTTGAATTAATTTAGCAACTCCACTGGTTAATACCGCAATGCATCACTCACCCTGGGATACCACCACTCTCCATGTAATTCGCCAGAGTGACGTCATTGGACCACACATCAAATTGCCATTTCCGGAGACCGAGAACTCCACAGTGAACACGTCCGGTATGGATGCCAACTCTCATGTTGACGTTGACAGCCATAACTTCGCGGACCAGCCTATTATTATATTCGAAAAATTAGCATTTTCACGGACCTTGTCTTTGGGGGTTTGAAGTTTCTTTGGAGTTTAGGAGATTTAAGGTAAAGGAAACTTTTTGGGAATATTTAAGCAGGATTTTTTTCATCATGAATAAAATGAGATAGTTGCAGAAAGATTCTGAACTGTTATATGAGAAATTTGAATTGTTGCAATTACAGGGATAACTTAACTGATTGTGAATTAATTGAGGAATTAGTGAGGAATTAGATACTAAGAAATAGACATCCCCTGATATGTCAGTAGAGCCAATGGTATAATGAATGAAAGATAGAAAGAGACTGACTCGATATATTAAAATAACGAAGGGTTTTTCAAGTAAAATCCAAAACGAATATGGAACTGAGCAGACATATTCAACTCAGTTATATCAATATATTAACCTAGTGTTTAACTATATATACCGAAAGTAGTCATATAAAGGTCGACCATGTTACATCCAAGCTTAGACCATATGACTTAGGCGGGACAAGTTAAGAAAGAGAGAAAGAGCCAGAGAAGAGAGACGATAGATTAAAACAATGATCGAGGGTTCTTTAAGATATACAAAATACCAAAGACAAAACTGATATGAACCTAGACCGTCATGTTCGGCTAAGTTCCATCAACAGTATGACTTAGACTACATAAATACCGAAAGAAGAAATATGGAAAGACGAGTTGCATTTTGCATTTTGCATTTTTAAATCATCTGACGTAGGAGGAGTAGTAGATGTTAAGATAGAGGGAGAGAGAGACAGAGAGGGAGAATATAAAGGGTTTTTCTGGCTGTAAAATAAATACTAATGACAAAACTAATTTAAACCTGAGCTGGCATATTCGACTCAGTATCCAACAATAGGTGGACACAGTATCCAACAGAAAATGGACTCAGTGTCCTACAATAAATAGACCCAGCGCCCAACAATAGTTATACCCAGAAGATCATAGAATGATACCCTAAACAGAAGTATCCAGAGCAGACATAGGAAGGATATACATACATAGGCAGATATAGGAAGATCGATTATTTGTTCTGTGGCGGTCCAGACCTCACATTAACATGTATTAGATTTTGTATTTCTTCAAGGTTTTTTCCACTGTCTATTCTTTCAATTTGAACTCTGCAAATCTTCCAAACCTACACACCTGTTTCCACTCTTTGCATGCATTCCAATCGCAAGTATATCTTCTCTTCGACCCTAGCGCTCTTTCTCTGTCTTACTTATACTATCACTCTTTCTTTGATACACCCTTGAGGTCTTTATATTTCTTTACCTCGGGGATTTAGAACTCTGCTACCGAACGCGCTGTTCCCTTCGTCTTTCCATTGTTAACTATTTTTCTTAAGAGAGGAAGAGAGAGAAAGAGTTGTAAATTTGTAATCATCAGAAAGCCCTCTAACAAGACATCAAACTAGCAGTCATCTAATATGCTTCTATCAAATAATAAAAGTTATGAAATAAATAAAGTACAAGAAAACAACAAAAATTACCACAGATAAATCCGAATAAGTACTACTAAATAAACGTACTTATACGTATCTTCTCCCATGCGAGTCGTACGCTATACTTTCTCTACTACTATTATGTGTGAAAATAATAATTTCTTAATAAAGACCGATACTAAGATGTGTACATTATACACCAGGAGTATAAGAAATAAATTGCACATTAGGTACTGATTTATATATCTAAAAATGTCCTATATTAGTTCGTTTGGTATTTCTTCAAACATACGTATTCATACCAGACTTTCCATCAATATTTGATATAACGTTTCAAAAACAGCCTTCACCAACAAAGATTTATAATTGAAAAATGAGAAAAAGTGCAGGAATAAATCGATGTAGAAACGGAACACCATTTGAAGCCCTCTTCTTTGATACCCTACTTGCGTCTTTACAACATGCTGCTCTAACAATACGCAAACAAATCGGAAACGTAAATAAACACAGTGCACAGCATATTCAGGTAACTTTATTTCCTGCGTGGAAATACAAATACGGATCAAAAACCACGAACATGTTGTTTCCGTTGCTTTCAATTCGATTTGCAGCTGAGTAATGCACATCACATCCCACGAATGCATTTATACGAATTTCATATACCGAACAAATATTTGAATCCGTTTCCGGTATATTTGATTTCCGATATCGAATTTCTTATATTAATGTTAATCTGAGGAAAATAGACTTCCACCAAAAAAACAAAAAAAAAATAGGACAATTCTTTAGGATTGATAAAAAAATCGACAATAACACGGCATTTGATTGATGTCAGAATAGAAGCCAACCAACATTCGTACAATCACTGAGTACAATTAAGGCACAACATGCCTTGAGGATATAACATGTATCACATACACACAGATCTACAGGATATAATGCTTGTTACAAGCGCCACATGTCGAGTTCTCTCACAATTAAACCATCGTTGTATATTTGTGTGGACGGGTGTTCGGGCCTTGTGGGAATTTGGTATACGAATACAAATTTGGTGTCAGGAGTGGCTGGAACGATGTATGTGGTGGTAACAAGAGGAGGCAGGAAGAGACACATCTAATTAGAGTGGAAGCAGGTGCATCCTCCTGCGCTCCAATATTTCTGGCTTCTGCAGTGTTTGAGCAGGATGCTACGTGACTTACGCGATTGCATCGATCATATCCAGTCCCATTTCCACGGCGCAATGTGCGTGATCGGGACGCGGCTCCGGCAGACCGGACACGCAATAATAGCAGTCGCCCAGCAGCTTGATGCGCAGACAGTGGTGCTCGGTCGCCAGCCGATCAAATCTGTGCATACCCGCAGAATAAACAACGCCAATTAGCATATGTCGTAATTGAATTAGTTGTGAGTCAATTTATATCCAAATTAATTCTGCAATATCAGCTTATTACCATTAATCTATTCGTTTGATAGTGATAATTTGGTTGGGGTCTGAAATTCAGTTGGGGACAATATTCAAATTAATTTAATTGTCATAAGTTTATTAATGGGATAGCTTGGTGTAATATCAAGTCGGGTGTGGTAAAGTCAAGGGTATAGAGGTCGACAACCTATTCGAACATCCAAAAACTGAAGTGAACACCTCTTCTATTTTTTCGAACTTTACTCGCCTAGTCCCTGAGCGGGGTGGCCTGTATTTCTTCCAGAGTTATTCTGGGAAATGTGAACAGATGAACACGTTTCGGGTAGGTTACTAGCCTAGCCCTAGGTAAAGAAGACTTCTATAACGACAATCGTAGATGTTAACATGGTTCTCTGCGAGTTTTCTGCGAGTTCAGATGCCCACCACCAGAATTTGGACCTGACGCCCACTGCAGCGGTCTTACCACTCGAAATTGGTAAATGGGTAACTGGGTGTTTCGCTAGTCTTAGGCTGCCGACCGATATAATGGTAACCACTATTTGGTAGAATAAGAGAGAGAAAGTATAATGTATTTGAAAGGTAGTGTTGGAAAATGTCTATAAGGAACCTTCCATATTCTTCAGAACCTCGTAGAGTTTTATTTCCTTCTTCCTTCCGCGCTTTGGATTGAACTATAAAATATGTTAAGAGGCATGGTAGCGAGTAGGAAAAATAAAGGGATAGTAATAATGAAATGAATGAAATAGATGATCAAAAATAGGGCATGTTTCTAATAAGTGTCGACACATTTCATTGAAACAGAAGTTAATTATCAACACCTTCACTAACAAGAAAAAAACATAAAACTAATTATAAACATAAATCATGTTTATAAAATGACCATTTCATTGCAAATATATCCGTAATATTCAAATTAAATTTAAATTAGTTTCTATTTGTTGAAGCTCCACTAAATAAAGTTTCACAAAAAATATAATTAATGGAAATATTCTTCGAAATGTTATTTCGCTCAACAAATTGGATTTTCCAGTATAACTGGTTTCATTTCATTTTTCCATTCTACTAATCAACGTCAAATATTTAAATATAAATATAAAAATAAGTTTAAGCTGGAAATCGATTTGAATACGTTCATATTCTATCTTTACACGGAGGTCATCTTTCATAAAGTATACTTGAAGGGACGCTACATGAATGCGAACAAAAGACGGCTTTGCCCAATATCGAAAATTGGGAATTGCATATTTCTAATAAGCTGGATCCTGGATCTTCCTGAGATCTACGAAAGTGCACAATCTCATGACCCGCACCGTTCTGATTAGCTATTCAGGTTAGATGTTAGATGTGAGATGCGTACCTTGCGAAGAGCTCGTTTAATATCCGAACCAATTCCTCTGCGGTGCACTGATCCGAGAGCGTAGTGAAACCGCATATATCGGCGAAAAGAATGCTGCAACACATCAAGCACAACACTAACGTAGCTGCGGGCAAACAGTCGTTCCGCTTCCGTTTGCACGCCGCCACCGGAAGGCATCAATCGAGCGGCGGCGAATCGCTCCACGCAATGCAATTACGCGCTTCGCCCCCCACCCCGATTCGTTTTCCCGTGTGTCTATTGATATAAATAAATACGTATCGAAGACGAGAACCAACCTCACGTTTTCGTGTCGCTGGATGTAGATTTTGTGAAATTGAGTGTCGGTCTGTTGGCCAGCTATGTCGGCTTTCATTTCCATCGCTACATGGCGAGGGAGGACAGATAAGAGTAAACGTTCCTGTTGAATTGAAAACATTATTAATGAATATGTAAAAGTATTGATAATTTGATGCATTATGTTTAGATATTAAGGGTAAGACTGAGGGTCCGTTTACATGAGGGTAAGTTAGAGTAGGTGTAGGGAGGATTGCGGAGTATTGGATAGGGTAAGTTATGAGACAGAAAGCTGTAGTGTAGAATTCAATACATAGCAAGTTTTGAAAGGGTGATGTTCTGGCGTTAGTAGGGTTGAGTAGTGGTAGTCTACTACATGATCCGAATACTCGTTGGTTTCTCCCTTTTATTATAGCAAGAGAAATCGATTAAAGTTTCCTGGCGCAACGCTTTGGTGGCTTGACGGTGTGACGCTTTCCTAATGGTAAACCGTGCAGATAATTAGAGTAGACTCTACCTACTTTGATCATTCTTGTGATTCGTTTCTAATTCTTCCAACATGGTGGTTCCTCATTGCCTTCGATTTCTTCGCTTCCTGTTCCCGATGGTTAGACCGCTGATCATTCTTAGAACATGCATCTCTGCTGTTCTGGATTACATTTGGTGAGGACTGCGTCTGCATTCGTTAGAATGTGTCGGGCACAAGCTTGGTATACCCTGGTTTTGCTGTGTACATGTCTCGATTGTAAAGGGTAGGTAGTGAGGGGTTAATTGTATAGTTAGAACTATGAGAAATAGCTTCCAGGATATGATCAGGATTCAGGGTGAAATAAAATATTCCTCTGACACAATGATATAAATTACCTGTTGCTGATTTTCTCTCTGTATTTTCAACCTAGCTTCAATACATTGCCTTGTCTCAAGAAAAGCCTTCCTTTGTGCCACCTCCCGTGGATAATGAGTACACACGCCGGCGACATTTGCACAAAGCATAACCAGGCCAGCACAGAGAATCATATCCACCATCTTTCCAATAATTCCCAGGAGGATCATGTGTATCAAGGCCATAATAGTACACACCAAAATGGCGTACTTGAGGCCGATGGGCAAAAGCGCATACGTCAGATACGTATTGGATAAAGTGATCAACGTCGCTGTTAACGGTCTATCTGCGCCCGCGAACCACGAGAGCGCAATCTCCATGGTGATAAAAGATATGACAATAAAGTATGAGACAACGATGAGGTAAACTTCGTTCATCGCTGGCTTGGATAGCACTGTCAATAACACTGAAATGCAATAAAGGTGATTACCTAACCCATTTTCTTGCACGTAATTGCGTCGAGGGTGATTAAAACGCCAGATATGTTTAATGCGGGTATAATGTGGGTGGTAGTGGAAATGTACGCGTATAAAGTATGCAGGCGAGAGTATGTACTAATTGCATATATGCCGCTGTCATCGCGAAATCAGCGAATTATACTTGGCTGATCAAACAATCGCCGTGGCACTGTTTGCACATGTGTAACTGTTAATGCCCACTAATCGAGCAATCACCTAAATTTTAAATTCAAACAATTCGAAAATGGTTGAGAAATCGATAACAGCACATTTCTGAGAGGATAATTAAATCTGCCATCGAAGTATTTCGGGAGAATTTGTTAAAATATTTATATTGAAATTTATTCATACTGGGGAGAATATAAAAAAGAAGAAGAAAATGTCGCCGGTTCTGATATAAAAAGAAAATTAAATTTGCTGTGCAATATTTCTATCAATATTGCAATCATCCAAAATATGATATTAAAAAATGCATGTTCAATTTATTTTAACTGTTCTTGTTAGAAGTGCCAAGTGGCGCAGTGGTATGGTCGATGACCACTGACCATGAGGTCCCGAATTCGATTCTCGGTGGGGATGCATATTAAAGTGCACTTCTTATCAATAGTGTTAGAGCTAATGACCATAGCAGTCGATGCTCGGTAAAATCAAACAAAAAAATGTGATTCTTGTTCAAACTTGAGTGATAGGCCATTACTTTATGTTTGATCTTTGTTATTTAACACTTTGAGATTTCTAATTGACCGCCCGATTAGCAGTTGCCATAACGAGAAAAGTCCTAAATAATACAGTTCTTAACTTAATATTCAAAAAAGATTTTATTTTAATAGACCCTTATCAGAGCAATTACAAAAAATTCTTCGGAATATCTCAATGATATTAGTCAATTTAATGGACAAACAAATTATAGTACCTTGAGCAATGACAATGATTAATGATCAAACACCTCGAGGACAAGAAAGCGGCGTTTAAAAGGAGCCCCACGAGTTCATTTATCATGGAAAAAGTCAACAACTTCAACAACCAGAAATGCGATGTGTAGCATGGATACACTGATAATACGACATTGATAATGCGACCTACCGGCGTACACAGCGACGCAGACAATCATTGTCGTGAAGAGAATCATCGTTCCTTTGTTGCTCTGCCGATGTGTGAGATCTACGTATAGCAGCGTATCAATTCCAGACACGATGAAAATGGCTGTTGCGATGACAATCAGCAACGTAAGCATATTCGTCATGTTGCTCTGGTTCATCTTGAGGAAATATCGCTGATATAACATTTCCACCTGGAACACTCGCAATAATTCCGAACGAATTCTACTGTATTATTGATATACTGGTGGGTTTTATATGGATTGTTATAAAATTGAAATGGGGTAGAGGAAGGGGTAAATTAAGTTAGGTCATTTAGAAAGAAATTAGCCTTTCAAAATTGATAGGAAGTGTTTTGCTACGTCTTTAATGTTAGGATTGTCATAAATGTATCGGTATGGATATTTATTGACATATCTGGTATTGACAGGTATCAAATG
>WSZQ02018200.1:0-34670 GCA_019419845.2 Weissflogia rhopalogaster | reverse complement strand
TCTGTGAAATACAACTATTCAAGAGTCAATCTGATGTTATCAATGGTTAGAAAAAAGCCCTATATAATGTAATAATATTTCATTCCTATCTGCAAGTCCTTGATTTAGGTCCCCGATGCTGTACCTTAAAACTAGTACACTGATGCCAAAGAATGGTCAAATATACTTAATTCTATATTGAAAATTGCAAGACCTCTTCTGAATCTCATTGAAAATAGTAAATTAAATTTGTTAGATATACTCTCATAACCCGAAGTTCCTCTCTAGACTCGTCCATTCTAATAGGCAGACTCTAAATACTGACCAAGGAAACATAGTTTTGTTGGTTCTAAATAAATACCTATCATATAAATATATAATATGCCTAGAAAGTGGAGGGTCAGAGGGACGGACCGATTTACAAAAAACGCAGCATGTCGGAACGATGATCGACCCGGTTGAATAATTCATCTCTCGCGGACCTCACGCATCGGTAGCAAGTGCGGTGGCTCTCTGTCGGTACACGCTCATCACACACATACGATTTATTTAGTTTGCCATCCATCACGGAACAGATGTTACGCGCCCGCGTACACATTTAGGGTGGTTGCACCCTTTTGGCGGCTGTGACAGGCAGTTCACAACTGCCCTATCCCAAGATGCTTCTTTTTAACTTTGCCGCCTAGCAAAAAGTCGAGGATTTCGCGAAAGGGGCAAACAGTTGCAGGCGAAAGCTACATCGTCATACGCAGCAGTAAATTACGAAAGCGCATCGGGAGTCATCTCTCCGTGCATTGTGCTCGACTCGAATCCTTCCGCTCGTCAAAAGCTATCGAAAAGCTCTGGCCGTTCGTGTGGTGCGTACATTGATTGAATTTGAAATGCATTCCGAACTTGAATGGCTTTGAATACGCGATCTGCGTCCATGTGTGCACTCGTATGGATGTGTGTTTTGCGTTTGGGTTTGCATTCAGTTCGGCATTGTGCGTCTCCTCCTATTGTACGCCTTGCTGAAATATTTCATGTTCCGCGCTCGGTCCGTGGCCGAGTCAAGTCGTATTCTTCCACCGCGTTGTGTTGCTGTTTTTAAAGGTTGAAGTTTTAAAGAGACAAGCTAAGACACTAAGCTGGAAGGCATACTAGCGAAAGAGTAAATGTTGTCAGTGAGCGTAGGTCGGGACAATAAAATTTCATACACTTTAATGCTTTAAATACAATGCAATATAGTTTACTTTGCATTAAATTCTAGTATATGAACGACATAAATGTAGAAATTAAATTTATACCATTCTAATAATTTTGTAGCTCTGGTTAATTTCCAATCAATTTTAAACGTGGTTGAAATTGATGTTTGGCCGTTCTTGAAACACTTTCTACATGTGAGTCACTTAAAGTTTCTTTATGCCGATTATATCATTGTTTAATTCAGTCAGTTTTACTTGGGTTGAGATAGATCAAAACGTTAGGCGCCAGTTGTTTTTTTTTTGCGTGGTTGTTGAGTCCACCTGTTACGTTTTGTAGCGTTGATATAGCCAACTTTTCTTATAATATAATATTCAGCCAAACTATTCGCTATCTAAATGACTAAAACAGAATTTGCCTACAACTGCAGTCATGTCGCAAACTTGATACGATCGTAAAAGTTGATTCATCTTCGCCACTTTGATGTATATGGTTTGTTATGTCCCGACCACATTGTCACGCACACAAACCCAATGACACGTCTTTGCGATGATATTGTCATTACTTCCGGACGTGTGGTGATCGTGTACCGTTGGTTTTTGGAAGGAAACGGAAGGACAGATCGTGATAGTGAGGCGTGCGAGTGGATAACATTAAAATTTCGCTTCTAATTTGTCGCAATAAAAAGTGCTTGATCAGAAGGTAGATTGCTACAACTTTAAATCATTCCCAAGCAGCGTTATTTCATCTTCAGAAATGATTCAAATTCAGTTAGGTTCATTTTAGGCAGTACTGATTTGCTCTCAAACAGATTTACTAAACAGTACCAATATAAAAATATCGCTAAAGTTTAAAGGAATATTAACGAAAAGGACCTATAATGAGAATTTAATGAATATTAAAAGGCTTTAAGGAGATTTTCCGAATTCCTTCCTCTTTTTGGTTGAATTATACATTTCGTTTACTTTTGGCGACCATTACAGAATAGTTCAAAACAATCTGGACCCAAAACACATTGTTGATTGAGACCAATATCAATCGTTTAACGAATTTGAACAAGGTTCAGAAGGAACTTGGGAAAAAAACTCCTTCTTTGAGGTAGCATTCTGTGATGTAGACATTTTTAGAATTATAATACAATATTTCCAATTTCTGTTTAAAAAAAATCAAATCAAATACATGTCTATTAATGAGATGTCAGTTCAGTTTTTTTGGCGATCGTGACGGGACAGTTCTTAATTACCCTGTCTCAAAATCTATTATAAAATGGGACCAATATCAAAGGACTAACAAATATGAATAAGGATCTGAAGGAAGTTGGAGAAAATCGTTTGCTTCTTCAGGTTGATGTTATTATGTACAATTATGCTACTAACTTCACGCTGATTCGAAGCCGGAATACGTGCCGGTGTCATGAGTGAAAGTCTGAAAATTTCAGCAGCACTCTTTACGCCTCCGACGACGCGCTCTCATCGCAATGTAAACGACACAACATAACGAAATAAAAACCTTGCGAACCCAATTGCAACACGACGGCCACAACGTGTGGTCATCATGTAACAGGTAGACCTGTGCCATGTGGCGTGTATATCTGCATGCCACCCGTTTTGCATTTTGGTGTGGCGTTTTGCGCGAGAGCAACTCGTTCCGTCCGTCGCATAACACGAAACTGTTAGAATCGCGGGTAATCGTAATGTTCGGCCCACCACACAAGAGCACACGATTTATACGCGGTTTTACGAAATCCATCGCGCGTTTATTGGCCAGGTATAGCCATGTGGGAGGCATGCGGTGTGTGTTCGTGCGTTGGTGGTGCCTTGCGTCTTGCTTTTTAGGTCAATGTCCCGAGCGCCGGGGCACCGAAAAGAAAACTATATCATTTCCAAAAATACGCGCTTATACTTTTTACGAAGTGCAGGTCCGACGTACCGGCGTGGTGCGGCGGCGGCTGGTGCTAATTACTTCATTTTCGTGCAATTTTGCGTTGGATTACGCAACTCTGGTGCCTGGCCCACGACCGTAAAGACGCTCATTATTACAGTGTACATAATTACTTAGTGTAATGCAATCAATTCACAACGAAATCACTAAATATTAATATTTATTGTAAATATTTGCAAATGCAATAAGGACGATGGGGTTGAGGAAAAGTGCCGTCCACTTGCGAGCAACATTACGCGAAGAGTACGAGTACAAATCGAAAGAAAACAGTTTATTGTATTTATAGTCACTCTAGAATTTTCGTTATTACACACATTAGCTGTACGACTTCGAATTTCGTGGTGGTTCGATTATATACATTTTTTGTTGTTACGACGAATAATGCGATTGGCGACGGCCGAAAATGAGAAAACACGAGCAAAACCGATATATGTTAAATGAAATCGAACGAATTCGTTGTGCCATTTATTATTGACGTTCAGCGAGACGCTTATCGAAGGGCTATTTGAATAAATATATTCTGAAATTTCAAATTATATACCTGTACATACGATTCTCAGCTATAACTATTTTGATAACTTATACAAATACGCAGATGTTGTTGTGTACAAAGTACATTCCATTTATAAAAAGCTGTGCAAACTGCAACGAATTTCCATATGGTCATATATGTTAAAATATCATGGTGCCATTTTTTTTGTAATTGCACGAACACATATATTAATAGATATCTCACACATACGATTAGTTGATCGAACAATTGAGAAGAAATCCAGTACAATAAAATTCCACTGAGAAATGTTTATACAGAAAAGAAGCCTAGCGTTAAATTGTGCTCTCTAGTCTGATCAGCTAATCAACAAACAACACATTCAACGTCTAGTTAGACTAGACGAGAGAACATGCTATACTTGATTTTTAATTTAATTAACTTAATCGTCTAATATTGTTTGTCGATTGCTTGTCACATGTGTGTCAACGGCGAACCCTATTTTGTTATTATTGTCTTTTTTATGTTTTGTTTTTTTTTTTATTATTTTTTTGATTATTTTGTGTGTGTATTTTATTTTGTTTCATTTACGAATGAATTATTAATTAAACTCATAATATGCGATTTGGTGACGACTGTTTGTGAGAGTATGTGCCAGTGTCTATAATGTGACATGTTTTTTTGCGTTGTATAAATATCATCAAAGATTGCAAATATTTCGATTCGTTCGATGTTGCAGCCAAGTGCATTTTTGTATTGAAAACGAGGCGATGCGTTAAATTAATTCTCCGTAAATGTGATACATGTTTATTTTATTATTTTTTTGGACTTTAAGATGATATTTTGTAGCTGTAGATGATATTAATACGCCTAGAAATTATACACATAGAAAATTTTTTATCGAAAAATTGATGATGATTAATTATAAAAAAGATTCATGAAAAATTACTTTAAAAATGTGTAAATGTGCATTGTTTACCTTATAAATGTTCAAAACCAACATGACTAACAGCATTAACATTAGCAATAGGCTTCACGGGAATATGCCTAATTACAGCGTGCATATTTTAATGAAAATTTCATTAGACAAATAGGGATTTTCCCATGATTAAGTGACTTTATAGGAGTTCTACGCGCGTTAGTGTTTTTTTTTCGGTGTGACTACTTTGGTGCCCTGACTAATTGTGAGCAATGTCCAAAAATAGTCAAAACCATATTTAGCATTTAATTGAGTCGTGTAATTGTCCTCTAATTTGAGTTATTTTCACACCGTGCGAACGCAATTTCTTAATTAATCATTCAGTGACAGACAGCACTTTCAAATATCGGATATAAAATTGTGGGTGATAATTGTCTTATTAGGGAAACAACTTTCGAATTTATCTAGGTTCTGATGGGAGGAAACAAACAGGGACAAATAAAACACACAATGATAAAATACCCAATTACAAAATTCGATTTATTATAAAGAAATTAATTGATTAAAGCTAGATAACGGTAATTAAAGCTTATCAGCCGAGTAATCTCAATGTTTGTAACATTTCTGAAGACGTTCCTCTTTTCTACTTACTAGATTACAGATTATAACACTAGATCTAGAATTTTTTTCTTGAAGGTTATATTGTTTATTCTTAAACCTTTTTTGATTAATTTGTACTTACTTAAGTTACATTTAACATGTAGTAAACTAGGATGCCTGTGAAATTGTAGACGGTAGCTAATTAAAATTTAAAATTATGATGATAGCGATCAGATCCCTGTCAATCAATCGACGAGCATCATTCCGATCGCGATAAGACTTAAGACTAAAAGCGGCTGCCTTAAACGTAGGTCGGTTTCTTTTTTGAGATAATCAGCTCATGTTCGAGACATGTACCTGTTATAATTGTTGGTTTTGAAGATGTAAATACTGCTGACGTTGAATGTTTGATATCGTAACATGATCTATAGTAGACTAATAGTAGACCAAAATTCGACGACGAAAGTGCACATTTCCCGAATGAATTACACGATAATCACTAATATCTAATATGGCACATGGAACTAAACGAAGAATTGTCGAATACGTTGTTATGAATGAAGTTGGACGCTTGTTGGTATGAGGATCCCGCGGCGAGGTCTTGTCGTGTTGGTTACTGCTTGTTGCTGGTCTTACCTTGCGCCGAACAAAACACCCACACAGTTGAGAACCTGCAACAGAAAGATGCACGCAAATGGATACTGGATACAGTGTAGCGTCATCTGCGGTAGCGAGTTGAATGAAAACCTTCGCCGGCTGAACCACACCGCACCGAAACGACGTATGAAGTCTTCGTCGAGGCAGGAAAAAGGATGACAGTTTGGAATGGCGTTGGTGACTCGACGTTAACAATGCATATTCATGTAAAGTACACGCGTACGATACCCTGTAGTTGGTCGTTGGTTGTCTGGTGGGTAGACAGGAGAGACGTGTATGCGACCATGACAGTACTTAGAACAGTGCTTCCCAATGTGTGGTACGAGTTCCCTTTGAGTACGAAGGGGCTTATGAAGGTATACTTCTATAGAATGAACCATTATACTTCAATGAGGTTGTACTCCCAGAAATATCTGATCACAGGTTATTTAATTTTTCGGCCAATTCTTAGAAACTAGTTCTAGGATTTGAAATATGAACGTTTAGGAGTTTACTAAAATCTGATGTGAATTAGAAGTTTGAAAGGATTTGTTTGCCTCAGCAAGTTTGATTTGAATCAAACTTTGAAGGCGAAAAAAGTTTGGGAAACACTGTTTTAGAAGATCTCAAGTCCCAGCATGCACGTGGCTGGACGGTGGCAGATGCTATTATTATGGAGTGTCTTGTCGACCGATAATTGCACGCGGCTACCGGGCTTTGTGGGTGTCCCGCCCAGCAGGATGACAATAAACACGATTCATGTGCAATGCTAAATACGAATCACGACGATAAGACCGATTTTTTCTATCCCGTTCAACTATCCACCACTCTGAAGACAGATTAAGACGAACGCAGCAAACGCGAGTCCTTGATATTTCCAATATTTACGACGTGCAGGTGGCGTTTTTTGCGAATTGCGCAAAATGCATTGGAATTGTGGCCGGCATGCCAAAGGATCGATTTAACGAGCGCCGATCAATGTCACGCATCGCTGCTAATAATTCAATCCGTGAAGTTTAATCGAGATGAATGAGACATCTAATAAATTTCTAGCTGGTTATCGTCTTCGGTCAATATCAGCAACATCCACGAAAAGCATCCCGGACATATTCGTATTATTATAACGTAATGTTTAATTGCAAGCAGTCGTCATGAGTACGTTTTGATTGGACATTTAATGTTTTAATATCGATATAGCCATAATTCTTATAAATGTAATATTTATAAATTTATTCTGTGTAAGCTAAACTAATGTATGGTAAAAACGAGGATAATGTTTTTTAATGATGTGATATTAATAATATTTAATTTTTAACACAATTTAAGGGTTTTGTTAAGTGTAGATTGTTTAAAAATGTTCAATTTTGTATTAAAAGGAGATCTTTTAGTGCCAACTACGAGATGACTCGTAGATATCGTCCTTTTCTGGGGCGGCAACTACGAGATACCTCGTATTTCCGGTCATTTATGATTCAATTGGTTTCCTCGAATATATTTTTGAAAAAAAAGACAACGTGTTAAAGAAAAAATCGCAATTATACTATAACGATTTTACAAATGGCATAGAAGTTAAAAGAAAAATGTAGAATGTTGAATATTCGTATGTCGTCTATAATTTTGTCAAAATAATTTGAAATAATGGAATAAAAAAAGTAAATCTATATCAATATCAAATTATATTGTCAGAAAATAAAATACTTCTGTTTAAAAAAATTACATACCTTTGTGGAGTACCAAGATACTATGTGTACTGCAGGATGTAAATAATAACCGTACGATATCAAAAGTGAACTGTTCGTAGTGGTTGGTGCTCGAAAATTCGCTTCAGATCCACGCAGTCCAACTACTACAACCATGCAATCAATATGTGTGTGTGCACACATGTAAGTGGTTCTGGTGTACATGGTCTGCTGGTAGTGGGGATCCAATGCGAAGTTACATCGCACCTGTTTGCTTTTCATCCCCTAGCGGGACGCCCGTGTCCCGTCGCAGGGTGGCAATCCGTCGGATGGATGTTTTGCGCTATAAGGCAGAGCTGGCGGATGGTTTCCGGTCGGGGGCGGTGGGTGCCGCCGGCGGGCCGTCACTTTTCGACACCAGGTGGTCACGGGTCGACGGTCGCTTGCGCGCGCGTACCTCGCGGATCTTGTCTCTCGCAGGCCGTGCGCCTGTAATAGAAGCAGCGACCGAACGCCAGTCTGTGTACGAGATTCGATAAATCGCCTATTTCTTATCACAAAACCACCCTAATTACTGGGTTAATTAAAGCGGAAAGGTGTAAAGTTTGTTTAGAATAAAAAATCATGCAGGAAAATTTGAAAGGAGTTGAGATATCTCTAAAAAAGAGATTTATATGGATGTTATTTAAAGTTTTAAGAAATGATTAAATGGCACGACGAATTATTACATTATGTTATGATTTCGATTTGTATTACTAATTGTACTCACCACTAATTGTGATTGTAAAGTTGTACCTGCTGTCACTTTCTTAAGTTATCTATCGGAAAAAAATCGAAGAATTTATGTAAAATCTTACTTGTATAACTAGTTTCTGATATTATGGAAAGGTTATTATGGAAAATTGTACTTACATTGTATATGACGATGGTAGGAAGCACTTGGAAACTTATCAAAAGTTTTTCGTCCTGCCTGCGCGTCGTGAGCGCACTCGCGACGCGCAGGTAGGACTCGCGTCGAACGCGATGGTCGATGGCGCACTGGCGATGGTACCATGGTACCTGGCTTATCCGCAATGACTCAGTGGCGGTCGGCGTCGATCGAATGTAGCCGAGGAAATCGCTCTTGGCCGGCCGTAAATGGTTTTGCCGCCGTCCGTATATGGGCCAGACCCGTATTGTTACTAGCCGCCCGAGAACTATATGCTTTCACATATGAAACGTCAACTTTTAAACAAATTTCCCAAATTTTGTTTTGGGTCATTTTTTGTCATTCGTTAATGAGAAAAAAAAATAGTTTCCAGAGTTAGTGGAGGAATGTCCATATGTGGCGGCACCCACGGACGTTGATAAGGATATGCAATACCCTAGTATTCATTTTGTTAAGGCAACTAGCTTTAGTGTAACCCAGGGATTGCAAAAAGCTATAAAAAGTCCAACATATCTTTATCAGTCTTTAGAAGTACTTTCTTTGAAAAGGGTCTAATAAGAAACCATTTTGAATTTCCTTGGATGAAAATGCACTCCAATTCAGGCACCTATGTTTCCATCCTTTAATATCACACCTCTAGAAACCCAATGGCCCATGGGGGTCCCCACAAAGCAAGTGTGGGTCACCATATGGTCGCCATTACCGGTAGAGAAGATGAATTTTAGCTGGTATAGACTCATTTTCAGAGAATAGCTATTAATCCCACACTTATGATCCTTGGCGATCTTCTGATATCTTTTTGATTTTGGTTGTATTTTTACTAAGTTCCTCAAAAAATCATGGATGTAAATTATTCAAGAAGCACTCAGTCCGTTCGATTTCAATCAGCTCAGTTTATTATTAATTGATAGGTTTGGTTATGATTTTCAACATTTTGTTATTGGGCCCGTTTCATCATACCAAACTACATTTCATGTTTATGATCATGCAGGTTATTCATGTCTAAAGCTCTCTCTGAACTTTCTGTAAGTCGTCAATTTAAATTTTAAAAAATACCAAATTTATATTTGGATAAATTTTGCTCTAGTTTTCCCATACAAAGTTCGATCTTATTCAGAAATCAAACGTAATAGTTCAATATTAACAGCTTTACTGATGTAGATTTTCAGTTAGTAGATATCAGAGGAACGATTCAAGCATAGACTCGTTTGTAAACTTCGGCGAACTGTCCGTAATAATTTCCATCGCCACTGATGTCACCGGCCCCTCTTGTGTGCAGGAGAGCTCTGTTTAATTGCGAGGAAAAAACGGCGTCGGCGAACAGACACTGGGCCTTCTCGTCATTAATAGAAATAATCAATCCTCCTAACTGGAACGCTCTGAACAAACCGATCGTGCTCTCCTCGAGCATGTGTCTTTGATCATTGATGATCATTGCGTTACCATCGCAAACAAGCTCGCGTAATGAGAGCGCGAACGTGAAAACACCACACCGATCTTACGCTATCCGCGGTGACTTAAGTTCAGGCGGCTATGTGCGGGGCAGAAGAGGCGCACACGCGATTCGGTGGCGAGAAACCACATACGAAAAAATACGACGCGTATCTTTGGCGCTTCGATCGGGGCTTTCTGCACGTAAGCATCAAGTCTTAAGTCGCGCTACCGATCCGGCTACTAGCGATCGAAGCTTGAAGCTTCATTCGCCGCGCCTCCTTCGTTACACGGGCAAGCTACTTAGGGCTCTACTCGGTTGGCAACTTTCTGCACGTGTCGGCATCGGTTTTGTTCTGCTGCCTCTATTCTGTTCTTCCGACCTGCGAGCGCGCATATTTATTCGCCAATTGTTGCCTGTCTCGGAAAGCCTCCCGAAGACATCGGCTGCCGGTTGCTTGTTGTTGATGCTGGTTAAATAGGATGATGGGGCGATGTGTCTGTGCGTGTCGTCGAAAATGTATTGCGCGGCGCGCGTTTCGTCAGCCGCCGATGTGTTTCGATGCATTTGGCTGGCCGTCGGGCGTGTTTCGGCGTATTTTAGGCGCCAGATCGCGTTTGATCAATTCGGATATTGACCTATGGCGCGGTCGTGGTGCCCACCTTACGTCATGGTGTATGGTGTGCACCATCTGATTCGATGGTGTTGCCAAAAATTATAAGTTATATATAGATTTAACTAAAGATTGTTTCCAAGGGAGTAAAATTAATGAAAACATGTTTTAGTAAAGATATGATCTACAATTCTTAAGTATAAAAATTGAATGATTATGCATGGCAAGGGTTTGATATCAGTTTATATATTTTTATTCAATATCATATCCTTGAAATTTGTAGTATCTTTTGAAAGAATCGTACCAGTATCGTAGATAATGAAAGTATCGAGGATAATATTTCATGGGAAATACTTCATGGAGAATTCTGCCGGGATTTGAGGTTGATTAAACCTAAGTATATATTTCCGATACTTATCGATACCAATACATTTTTTGAAACTTTGCATAATTTTTCTTCTATAACTTCATTTTTTGATCAACTTTTGTTTTATGCTCATTTCATGATAGAAGACTATGTCTACAATTAAAATTGTATGGAAAAACATTCGATATTCCTACACAATTTTAATTTTGACGTTTTGAAGTTTTGGAGCAAGGGCACTTGATGCTAGTATACTTGATTTATTTTATCAATTTCATGAAAATGTGCATAGTAGCCCAGTTGGTATGATCGCTGCTTATCACGCAAAGGGATCTAGGTTCAAATTCTGGACGTGACAATAACACCTCTACTCGCTCCGGCAACCACATTAACATCTGCGGTTGTCGTTACAGAAGTCTTCTTCACCCTGGACCCTGCCCAAAGAGAATTAATATGCCCATAGTTACCCAGAAAAAATCTGGAAGAATGAAATGGCACTGGCCTATGCCCGGTCAGCGACAAGGCGAGTGAACGAAGAAGAAGTGAAATATATTTAGGCAGAGAAACCCCAGGGGTAGATAGCGAAAAATATCTTTCAGTCATATTTATACAAAACATTGCTGGTGTTATCTAGATGGAAATTCTTCAACCCAAAATACAAAAAATACCAAGAGATTCAACCTTTGGTATTTTTTGCATCAAGTTTGTCCATAGGTTGCAGCTTAAATTCCTTGGGAAACGTCAACTTATTATCAACAATTTGTTTTCGAGCAGATTTTATATGTGAACTATTTTTGTAATTCCTTTTTTTTTGTAGAATATTCAATCGGTTTGAAGTCATCCGGTCTTTGAAGTCTTCTCTAACTTATCCATGTTAAAGACATGGATAAAAATTAGTCGTTGCATAGATATCGATTTGATAAAAATAATTTGAGATGTTATTTGATGGTCCATCCGTTTGGAAATCGCCCCATAATTTGTTTATGTCACGCGATACTTTGTAAGCAAATGCGCTGAGCCGGCGACGATTCACAATAATAAGTCAATATTTTTGCATGCGAGCGCTGTAGCGAGGGCGCCCGACTCGATAACAATATAATGGCTATTGTTCGGTGTAATTGTACGACGAGTGGTCATTACTTAAACGCTCTTCGGGTGCGCGGCGCATGCGGACGCGGACGGATTTTCAGCGAGAGCGGGCACCCGATGCGTGTTTTGTTTGTGCGAAGCCGGCCGCACATGCACCTATTATACGCTCGAATCGGCAGATACAAAACGCTAACCGGCGTGCACCGAGTGCATCGAATCGGGATGCAATCCCGGGAGCTTACGCCTGAGCTTGAGCGCGGTGCATATTGGCGGGCATTGTGCTTGGGTAGATTACCATCGCACACTTTGCGGTAGCGATATTGAGCATGTGCGCGCGCCACGCACGATAACAGATTGTTATCACATATTTATTGAACATAATTGAGCGTTTAGCTGCTGTATTTTGTGGTGCTGGTTGGAATAGTGCGTTGAATGCGTCTCCGAAGTTGGTGTGGGATAGAGTTGATATATTGATGTGCAAGAGCTGACTTTTTTAAATTTTAGTTTTACCCCTTTGATTATTCCTTGTTTGATTTTTGATCCTTGATTATTTTTTATGCGTGTTTGATTTTTAAATATCTGCAGTATGAAAAAACGTAGAGTTGTTAGGCGGTAGTTCATTAAAGAATGGGAAGGGGTATAGTTCGCAAGGGTGAATTTTCACTTGTTCTCGCAAATTATTTTCATTTTTCAGCGTTTAATTAACATCCTCGATGATTCGTAAGGCACGTAATGTCTTTGCGGACTTAATGCGTGTGTGGAATAATTAAAATGATCATTTTTTCGTGGTTTTACGGGCATGAGCGACACGAGAGCCATGGCGAGAGTTGGTTGGCTGGTTTGCGGTTTGGCTGTCCCCGGGGTTTTCGGCTTTTACGAGCGCACGCGAGTTTGCAAACGACATGATTTTCTAGCTCTTCACCGGTGTCATCCTAGCGCGTCTTAAAGTTAAATCCTCCCGCCTATTAATTCCATCATTCGCGCCTGCGTGGAACAAAGTGGTCGCTGGGCTCTTTACGCGCCGGAATATTATATTATGTCACGCCTGGAGTCATACCCGCTTTCGATATTTATATGACTGTGTAATCATATTTCACGCTGGATTAATTTCCCTCAACTCAACTAGCACGAGTACGCAAATCCCGGGCGTACGGCCGCGGCCGGGGCCTGCAGGTGGACGGACGGCGGCAGTCCTGCCTGTACTACAACGATGTCCTCGCTGAATGTTTGGAGCGCGATGGCGAACGATGGCCACGGTCGTAAACAAATCTTCACAACTCGCTCGCATGCCATAATTCCGACGATGTGGCCGCAGAGAGACGTATTTCGTTTGATGTACGACGATGTGGTGTGGTTTGTGCGAATGGCAAAAAGAGCGTTGGCTAAGCTTGAGGCACTTGTATTCTCGGTGCGCGAAAAGAAAGAAAACTATTTTGCAAATCAACACAACACGAGACCCCAACCATTACGAATCAATTTGCGCTCATACACTAATTAATGTTAAGTACTACTTTCTGAACGTACGCTTGGATGCAAATGCGCGATGCATCCAGCCGCGAAGTGCACTGCGCCATGCGATATTGCACGGAATATTTTGCAGTCGTTTAGAGTTTTTTCGGGTTGGGTCTTATGCTTGGATAAACACATATTTTATGAATATACTGCTGCTCAACGCGTTGGCCGTTTGCGGGAAAGTTGGATTTTTTTCTCTGCAGCATAGAACCCTGGGGTCGACTATCAGCTCGCGAAAATGTTCATTACGATGAGGTATTGTCATAAAGAATTCTTTTATGATATGCGATAATTACTTCATTGGAAGTTATTATAGGTTTCTTGTTGGTAATTGTGATTTGTCCATGGATGGTTTGATTATACAATGTTATTTCTTTGTGTTTTTCGTGTGTTGAACTTCCGCACCGAGTAAATAGATACTGTTCTCTTTGAACCTACGAAAAACATGATAATTGTTTAGGTGGAGGCCATCCTTAGAAATATAGTCCATTAACGTTTAATCATGTTTCATCACAGTGATTTTAGTTCAAAAATTCGTTGTTTATTATTTATTTTGATGTTTATACTCTTTCGGGATTTTTGATGTTCCCAGGAATGGTTGTGGAGACTATGGAACTTCTAAATCACAGGACCTGGTCTTGCTAAAACCAATAATCAATTTTAAGAAGTTTTCCCAAATCTTGGTTTGTTCGAGAGATCAGTTGTCATACTCTATCTTAATCTTGTCCTATATTTGATTCCATTATAGAGATTTCCCTGAGAACCTTAGATCAGATTTTAATAACGATTATTATGTCTTTAATAAATAGCCTTTTTCTTAGCAGAGACCGGTGCCTAGTGTTTCCCAATTGTCGTCTCGGGAGGATGATACCCAGGATACTTCTGAGGTTCTTCATTAGGCACTCTTAAGAAATTCTATATGTCAGATCTTCTTCGTTTACCCGCCATTCTTCCAGAATTACTTTTGGGTAACTATGCGCATATTAATTACCTTCACCTAAGGTGAAGAAGACGACAACCACAGATGTTAATGTGGTTGCCTCAGATCTCAGGTTATCTAAGATCTTACTACAACTAATTATGAACTGGTCATTCCTTGGTGAACTTCTGTAACTCAGAACCAGGTCTTGGTTATTTGAGTGATAGTGTGGAGCACTGATAGCTCAGATCAAGTGCCCACCTGACCCTCTTCTATACCTAAGACACCCTTCGACTAACCTGCTGCTCTCACAGGTCTTAATAAAACTAATTATAAATTTCACCAATTTACGACCATTTCACCAATCTTCTTTACGACTGTCGTGTCGTAACATGCTTAATACAATGAAAATTTAGAGTGGAAGATTATATCTTTCGGTGTGTGTTCCTTTGAATACAAGGTTTTTTCATCATTACAAGAAAAAATAGGAAGTATGTTTGTGAATAGTGTTAATGAGAAGACAACAGCAATTAATATGAGTAAGACGAGTCGTTGCCTTCGGTGAAAAACCGTCGGTTGCTGAATGAGACAAGCAAAAAACGCGTGATGCGAAGAAACAACAACGTGGGCTTGCTCTTTGGTATGTGATAAAATGCTAAAATTGAGAAATCGTCCGTCCACGTTGGACGCGAGATTCCAACGCGCGTCCACCCTGCTTGCTGCCTCTCCTGCTGCAAACACTGCGAGAATGCCGCTATGGCTATCCATCAGTATTCGCGCGCATTCACATTAACGCGTTGCGCTGGTTGCTACACGTTGGCAAATAACGAAACTGAACTGCCTCTCCAACCATCCAACAACTACTAACTGAAGTGAACAAATGTCGATACAGGGGAGTGGATTTCGCGTAGAACACGCGCGCGAGATAATGTTATCAATGCTGGAATTATCCTGTAACGCAAATGGTAGTAAACTCGCCGGTTGAAGTAGGAAAAAAAAACGCGCGCAATCGCTCCCGAAAAGGCAAGAGTTGGCGGCTGCTATACGAAGAAGAAGTGAACAAAAAAAAAACAACGCACGCACACGCAGTCATAGATGATGGTCGCTAGTCTACTAGTTGCTGAATGCGCGATGCCGTAGTGAAATTTTCATTATTTACTTGGTTTTTATGCGTGGAAGTATGCTTTATGGTTTTTGCGCGTCTCGGTCGCATCAACGCGTGGCGTTTTTCTCGGCGACGCTGTTTGTCGACGTCGTCCCTCATGCCTCGAAGACGTGAGCGCGCACACCGCGCGGTCGCTGTGTTTCCACGCGTTTTCATGCATTTTGCGCGCTTTTCTCCCCATTTGGCCTTAGACCAGCTGCCATGCCGTTTTGCAGCGCGCAATAACGCTATAATAGGCGAGCTAAAAGCCATGCTGTCTGGCGGTTTTCCATTGGAATTGGAATTGCAGCCTGCAAACCTGTCCTCGTCGAATTTGGTATTGCCTCGCGCTTTAAATCCGACGAGCTCGCGTCTATCGTCGAGCGAGCATCGACTACTAATTACACGAATTAATTGTTATTTACTAAGTTTATTGTCAACCAAGTGAAGGCAGCTAGTATGTCTTGCTGCCAGCGCAATGAGTGCATTTGCTATCGCTTGCAATTCTGCTAAGATTTACACGTTTTACACTTGGAAACCATCCGAAACAACATTTCACTAGACAGTTATGGGTATAAAGTATCATTCTTGCAATATTTGTCGTCATATAATCGTAATAATATCAAAATATGTTTTTATTGCGACTGCTATAGGTTCTGATACTACAAAAGAAGAAAATTGTGTTAACTTGGTACTTCTAGAAGTACATTTGTTGAAGATTTAAAAACAGCGATTTTTCTTAATTTTTTGCATATTATGTAATTTTACTACATTTATTGCTTTTAAAACATCTATATCTCCTAATTACTGGAATCCGTTTTGGTAATTTGGACTTCTAAGATTTACCCGTTTTCTACATTGAATTCATTCCAAAGTGCATTTCACCAGATAGTTATGGGTATAAAATGTTATTCCTGCAATATCTGTTATAATATAATCGTAATAATATAATACATTATTAATGTGACTCTGATAAGTCCTTACACTGCAAAAGAAGAAAACTGTGATAACTTTGTGGTTCCAGCAGAACATTTGTCAGTTTTATAAGCGACGCAATTTTTCATAATTTCTTGCATATTATGGAATTATTTTTGCTATATCATATTCCAGGAATTCGTTTTGGTAATTTGCAATCCTAAGATTTACACGTTTTCTACTTTGAATTCACTTCAAGGTGCATTTCACAAGACAGTTTTGGATATAAAATGTTATTCCTGCAATATCTGCTATCATATAATCGTAATTATATCAAAATACATTTTATTGTGACTTTAATAGGTTCTTACACTGTAATCAAATCGAAGTTGTTGGAATTGTTAACGATTTCAAAGAAGAAAACTTTGTTATCTTAGTGTTCCTTGATGAAATTTATTGATGGTATGTAACCATCTTCATTCTTTATAATTTGTTGCATCTTATGGAATGTTTTCGCGACCTTTTGAGCGTCTAAAGCATCTAGATCTATACACCAATAATTATAGGAATGTATGAAGATATTTTACTCTTTACTGCTTTAAAAGTGCTCCCATTTGCGGTAATTTACAATTTTACAATGATTTTACCAATATTACAATAGAAAAACACCTGTAAATACATTTCACAGAGCAGATAAGGTCATAAAATCAAATTTCTATAATATCTAGTATAGTATAATTGCAACTTAACAAAAATATGAAATATTAATTGCCTTTCTTTATGATTTCGCTGTAACTAATCAGAAGTTGTCGGAATTGTTATCGATTTCCAAGAAGAAACGAACGCTTTTAGAAAAACTGCAGTTTAATGGCTGCCATTTTATGCTCATCGCGATATTGATAATAAGAAATTTTCTTGCACCATATGAAATTCTATTTGCTGGGCAAATTCCTCGAATGCTCTTTTTTAGACCGTGCTTGGGGCAAACCAATAACCGTCACTATTAAAATATCTTCAGTATGAGCGAACGACACTGATACATCTCGTTTTGGGGCGGCTTTCTTGTGTTGCAGGACGAGAATATGTTCACGGCCGATTCCTCGGGCGATAGCAGCGACGGTGAGTGTGGCGAGCAGGAGCAGGAGTTTCGCATCCCGACTACGACGTCGCCGATCATCGCTTCCACTTCAAAGACGGCCACCGCGTCAACATCGAGTCGCAATACCGCCACATCCACCAGTTGGACTAACAAATCTACATCCCCTGCCTCACCTGCACCTTCCTTGTCTATATCCACTTCTACAACAACATCGTTGTCTTCAACGACAACACGATCGTCGGGGGGTGCCTCAGGTTCAGGTACAACTGCTGCAAGTGGTAACAGTGGCAATAGTAGTAGTAGCAAAAGTAATGGTACAACTTCAAACATAACGTCAAAGGTGACAACCGCTCCTGTTATTTCACCCTTATTGTATCAAACACCACAGGGGGTAATGTATGCGACGCCTTCAAACAACGGGATGATTTTCAGTCTTGCGAATGGCAGAGATCCGACCCTCGGCCAGTTTATCACGATACCGTTGTCGCTGATGAAGGCGGCTAACGGTCAGGGCGAGCTCGATTTGTCCAAGCGGAAGTGACGCGCCGACGTGCTTCCGACTTCCGCGACGTGCGTCGGTCATTCGTGGGCGCGTGCTTTCCGAGCCGGAATTCGTAGGCACAAATACACCGTTGTGCATACGATTTCAAGTGTTTAATGAGTCAAAACAAAGCTTTGATCACAATTGATTTTCGCTGATTGAAAATCACATTTATTCTTCTGACTTTTCATCAATTTTTCACGATTTTCAACATTTCTGCTCTTAAAATTGATGCTTCGTTTCTGATACGAACTTAATACCAAAACGGTTAGAAAATGCACGTTTATTTTTATTAAATCTATGTTTGTGTGTATTTCGGGAGCGGTAACATGGCACATCGCCAAGAGTTACATACGCGATAGTAAACCACGAATATTCGAGTGCTCCTGAATGATACCGGCTGTTACAGGAAACGATTTACCAGACGGATTTTGAACATTATGGAACTTCAGTTTGGGTTGAAATTCCTGAAATAACCTGCTATAGATTATTCACTTAAAATTGAAAAATCAGGATCAGTAAGCGAAGCTTGGAAAAACCTCGACGTACTACGAACATTTAGTCTATGACGACGTTAAATTTTTAAAATTTTCAACGCGAAAACACTGAAAAATGCGTCATATTCTACATTGCGTCGTTGCAACATCACAGAAAATGGTTACAACATTGCGAAAGTAGTTCATTTTTAAATAATTGAATCATTTATTTAGTGAAGGCAATTTTAGGTCATTTATTTTCAAAGAAACTTTCCTAAAACAAACCAAAATTAGTTAATATATTTATACTTCAAATAAGATGAAGTAATAAAGAAACATTTCATATTCTTCCGGAGTAATTTGCAAAATAAGCTCTAATTTCTGAATCGATTTGCTTCTTTTTAAGTTTAAATAAGATTGATGTTAAATTTCGGAAGTTTTCTAATGCTCGTTGTATGTGGCAGGTTCGTAGATGGAAATTAAAATAGTCTTTGGGTGTAAATAACCTATTTTTGAACGTATAACGATATATTACACGAAACGTGTTATACATTTTAACATCCCGTATGTACAGTGTTGCCTAAGCCTAAAAATATGCGCCGATATTTACACTGTTTGCGCTATTTATAATTGCGTACGCTTAAACTGGTCCTACTACTGACAATTTATGTATTATGCTCTCGGTTTGGGAGCGGTGCGCCTGTTTAACCAGCTAGAAATGAACAATCCTGAGAGGAACAACCATGCAGAGAACTACTATAAAAGACGACTGAATGTATTTAAAATATTTCATTGCCTAGTCAGTTATCGTATTAGTAAGTAATTAACTCTTCTTCTTTTTTGTTTATTGTTTATGCTTATGAAATTTTCATGACTCCAACAGAATTGGAAGAAAATCGAGTGCTGTGTGTTTTGTAATACAATACAAATTTTGTTCTTTGTTGTTATTTGTAATTTAGATTTAAGCTAAGATTGATTAGGAGACGATGCCTGAAGAAGTGCCTTGGAGAATTGGGACAATTTGATAGAAATTAGTATAGTTTTTCTCAGCAATTTATCCTTCGCTTATTCTTCATTTCTAAAGTAATTGAAAACGTATTTTGATTTGTACTTATTATGTCAGTTTCATTTTTAGAAATATGTCTTAGTTTTGTACAGGTATAAATTGACTGAAAAGCACTCGACGGGGTTGTTTTTTGGCGACGAGTGATGTTGTAGAACAACGAATATTTCTATTCCTGGGCATATTCATTCATATAATTTAGCGATAAATCAACTGCCAAATATTGTATCAAAAACATTCAAGTTTTTTTCTTCTTCTTGTAATAAGAGACAGCAAAATGCTCAATGTAATTGATTGTAAACGTTCAAACGTTACATTCAAGATGTATATATGTCTAATGTTGTATAATTACTCTAGACGTACAATAAGCTCTAAGCAAATGTAAAGAAAAACGTATGTTTGAGTAATTCCTGATTTTTGTAACACGCGTAATTTATAAATATATATTTAATGGAGGTCTTGTATTTTTTTCCTGTGCTTGTTTGAATCTGATTGTATGGATGAGGCAGAACTTAGTTTCTACTGGGGAAACGCGAAGAACAAATAAATGCGACTCGTGGATGCGTTTTATTTTTACACTGCACGAAAATAGGCAAAGCAATTTCGTTGTGGTTTGCGGCGGTGCTGGGGGACAATCTAATTGTAGGCAATTTTGATCTATCCTGGTAGGACGATGCCAAGTTGCTTGCTTGGACATTTCAGCTAAAACGTTTTAAAGGAAAATCTACTTTAACAAGTTTATTCTTATATATTTTATTTAAACTGGTATTTCCATCGTTACATTTGAATGTTGAATTATATTGTTGATGTAAAGGATTCTTTGAGGGCAAGGTAAGGAAAAAAATTGATAAAGTTATGATGGGGATAGTGAAATGTTGATGGGTCCATTAGGAGTATCTCTGATATTCATAGTTGTTTCTTAGAAACTTTGAAAACTTTAATAAACTGTTTTGTTGATAATTTTTGGTAGATAGATAACTTTAAAGGACCTGTAGCAATCTACGAAATTATCAGGAAAATATTTCAACTCTAGAATGAAAGGACGATTACTTGAAATATACAAGACCTAAAATCGGAATAACCCTGGTATTCATAGACAATCCTATTATTTAAAACTCAACTAATTTTTGTTTACTATACTTTAAAGAGTACGTACAGATCAAGGATCATCCCTGATAAAACTGTGAATGGCTCTAGACTTGATTATAAATTTGGTTGCATCAGGGATGGGCAGGGATTTGGCTGTGGATGGGAAATAAACCTACATCCGGATAACAAAGGCTGATATGTTCATCGCTATATTTGTATATCTTCAATATAATAGACTTTTGAGGATTCTTTGACGCAAAGATAAGGAAAATGATATTATGAACTGGATAATGACATGGTGTGGATATGTTCATTAGAATTAACCCTGATTTTCATAGATGTTTTATAGAAACTTTGAAAACTGAAGGAAATCTTACTATGTTGATAGTTTCTCATAGTTTAATAACTTTAAAGAGCCTGTATTAATCTTCAACATTATCAAGAAAACATAAGTGTTCGCAGACGTTTCCTTGTTGTTAGTAGCCCAACAGTCGTGGTAACATTTTAGCAACTAAACTAAATTTGGAAATACTTTAACGATTGATCAAGAATCAATTCAGGTAAAACTATGAATAATAGTCAGGGTCTAGACTTGATTCTAGGTTTACTCTATACCAGGGATCTGGGTCAGAATCGATCTGGATAATAAAGGTATGTCTGGCCTTTACTGACCGTCGTTGCAAAGGGACCCAGCCCAACACTAAAGTTGGCCTCTTGAAATGAGTGAATGGGCTATCCCGTGACCCGCGGGTCATACAATGCCAGCCGCTCGCCTATGTGAAGTTACAAGAAATCTTATGAATATCATAAGATAACAACATTATATATCATGGGACAATCCTCTAAAGTTCTAAAATGTACTAGTCAAAATTTATATTCTATCGAGTACGAAATGCAGCCAAACAATTCTCGATGGAAGCTGAAATAAGGAGAGCATGTGCGAGTGACAGTTGAGCACTTGACTTTTATGAATTCTTATTTTGGACCTAGTCTCAGAGATGCGAAGTTTGAATAGTTTTAGAAGTTTCCTTCGGCCGAAGCAACCTATGTTCTTTCTAATTGACGATTCGGTGGGAATCCGTCGTGTGTGCTTTAGCGATATCTGCACTGTGTTAATTAACGCTCAGCCATCGCTGTTATGTAGCAGCTCGTTTATTAATCGCTCCGCGTCCTGGTGATTAGCGCAAGTCGGCGCGGGCCGTTGTCGCGCATTTGCGCGTGGTCTTAGCGAGTCGCACCGCGTGCAACGCATCGTTTCGAATGCGCAATGAGGCCCAGCCGCGTTACGTTGTTATTGCGCTGTCGGGCACGAACACCTCGCCACCGTGTGGCAATACGCATCCGCTGTGCGTAACATTCGGATGCCGACGCTTTATAAGTTATTTATTTCTGTCATGCTTGCTGGTGGCGATTATTGTTACTGATTCATTAAGCTTTGCTATTAACATTTATTAGGCGCAGAGGGTTTAGATATTCTGTGCTTGCACTATACCTTCGATGACACATTAGTTAATTAATACGAAGCTATCAATGTTGACAAATATGGGATGCTTCAGTTTTCCGGGAAGATAAAAGTAATGTAAAAGTTAAGTAAGTTAATGTTGTGGTGCAAAATATGAAAAGATTAAGTTGCTTAGTTTTCCTTTGGTTAAGAGGTTCTGCAGCGACGAAATAATATGTAAACGCATATAAACAACTGAGACTACTTTCTATTTTTATTTGTAAACTTTCCGAATTTCTTAATTTCCGTGCCGTGACTATAAAAAAGTTTTCTTAACATCCGTGTTATTTTCTTATTTCTAGTGATGTCAGTTTAAAGTAAAGTCATTTTAAAGTAAATAAATTAGACAACATTTGGGGTTAGAATGGCTAAATGAAATACGAACAAAAAAAACTCCAAATCTAATTAAATTATTGAAAACTTGATTTTCACAACTATAGAAGAAATCCTATAAAATCAAGTTCATAAATTAATTTAATATATAACCAGCAGACATCACACCCAAGGGTGATGTTCGCATGTCCATTGTAATAATAGACGATCAATCAATCCAATCAATCAAATTGGCCCAGCTTCCGAGCCCCTGGGAATTACAACACTCACGGCTCACCTTCATGCATTCAACTCAGCTCGCGGCTCCATGGTAATAAGACTTGGTGCTGCTGTTAGTCCAAAGGAGATGATGTCCTCGTGTGCGTGTGGCTCGCTTTGTTTTCTCCAGCCCCCCAATCGCCCGAAGTGTGTACGATTAATTCCTTTCGTTTCGCGCCAGCGCCGAAAAACAACGCACTTCTTTGCATTAAATTCGCATTAAACATTCATAACGCATATGCATCCGAAGTGCTCCGGACGAAGTAGCAATCGTGCCGCCCGTTTTGGGCATCCGACGGGCCATCCGCAATTATTTCCATAAATTAATTACGTACTCACCACCCGACTCCGATTGGCAGCGACACCGGCACGAATCCCAGCCGGAATCCCAACGCAAAAAAACATGGCGACATTCACACTCCTATAGTACATTTGCAAACCTGTAAGAATCAAAGAATTGATGTTTGTTAGAGAAAAGTGTGAAAATGTGTAATATTTAAGAAGATAAGCTACATTACATGAATTTGTCTGTTTTTTATAGTCCTGACAACGTAAAGTTGTGCCATTTCTAGGAATTCTGCATAAATTCAAGAAAACTGGGCAACTTTATGCATCAACATGAACTCTTAGGCTTATGCTCGTTAATCTTCGTTACATACTTTTATATTGACTTAAAACAAGAAGTTTTGACAGTTGTTCAGGTAAATCTGATGAAACTATACGTAGTTAACTTCTTATTTTGATCATTTCATTTTTATTACTATAGTTATATCGATTTTTACAAGGTTACAAACACAATTTTAGAGTCCCTAAAAATGTAAAGTAACATATTTATAGTTTTGGTTTGTTTCCTCGTAATAAATGGTTTTCCCAGTAATAGTTACTAACTTAGTGCTTAATTTGACAGTACTACCATTATTTCAATTCAAGAAATACATGATAAATTCAAGAAAAATTGCGCAGCTTAATTTTCCAACATAAACTCATATGTTTGCGCTCTTTAATTTTTGTTAGATACTTTTACATTATATATATATAGTTAGCATATTTTGATCATTTCATTTTTATTACTAGAATTTTGTCGATTTTTTACAAGTTAACAAACTCAATTTTAGTCTTTACAATTATAAAGCATTATATTGGTAGTTTTCGTTTGTTTGCTCTTAATAAATGGTGTGCCTAGTAATAGTTACTAAGTTATGACTTAATTTGACAGTAGTACCATTGTTTTAGCTTATTGCAACTATCAAAATGGATTACATTGCGTGGCAGTGTAATATAATACATTAATCGTATGCGTCACAATAAATTTCAACCGCAAAAGGCACACGCCGCATTCTGAAAGTGTCTTCTTTGCGTGCGGTACCCCAACGTTCAACAAACATTTGAATTACTGATGGCACGTGTGTAATACACGCATGCACCTTGTCATAATTTCAAATATGGTGCATTTCCGGCACCTTTTAATTGCGGTAAAAATACCCCCGTAATCTTGCTGTAAAATAAACGACGAACAGCATACGCATACTTATATAAAGTAATTATACGAAAACATAATTACATTGTACTCGCACTGTGTGGCATGTTATGATGTGGGACTCGATAAATTGCGACACATGCAGTTCATTATGAAAAGCACTAAGTGAAGGTGTTTGCCAGTCGAGATAAAAATCGCATCGATCATTTGCGCGTATCGTTCGACGCGCATAAATCACGCTCAAGCGCAGTTTTCTTGTGCTCGATTTCAATCGAATACATAAAATTAATTCAGTTTCCACAGAAGCATGCAGGCATTGCTCGGCTTGATCGATGGATGGATGCGGTGATTTGACTCTGCGACACGTCCATCGGTGCGCCCGTAAATCCCTCCGCGAACAATGCATCAATGGCACGCATCGAAATGACGAAACGAAAGCTCGCGTAAACGAACGCACCAGCGGCGAATTGTTTTAGGTCATTAATTAATTGCACCGTGCGACACCAAAGGTCATTGCAATCCGTCTTTCTAGCGAGCGATAAATCCCCGAGATTGGCTTGGAGGTGAGGCAAGCAGGTGCTACCTCGTTGCCTATGCACCATCGCAAATAATTTAGACCAAATCGAGCCCAATGCTACGGCGATAAAAATGCGGCGTATAATGTGCATTGTGCGTGTCCTTGCCGTGCGTAATGTGCGCAAGTGTCCTGCGAGCCTGAATTACGACCGGCGAGTAACGAGTACCGAGTAATTTGCTTTTGCGTCGGACGCTGGAGAGAAAAAAAATAACGCTCGCATATTTGGTGTACTTATGCACTTCGCACAGACGCAT
The DNA here is from genome assembly GCA_019419845.2 of Weissflogia rhopalogaster. NCBI lineage: Eukaryota > Metazoa > Arthropoda > Insecta > Coleoptera > Staphylinidae > Weissflogia > Weissflogia rhopalogaster. The sequence goes on along the minus strand of WSZQ02018200.1, from coordinate 9,660 downwards.
TCCGAACGCGTTTGTTGATATGCGAATTACTATAAAAGTATGTGCGTGCATTATTGTAATTGTCCGCGTGCGTATTTGATGTCTTCACCTCGATCCATTTTCGTTGCGTTTCTCTTACGCAAAACAACGGAAAACTGTGATAAAAACTATTTTAAGAGTTCCACAACGTTCTTGAGCAACTATATTCTGTACTTCTCTACTAAATATTTTAATTCAGCTGATCATATATTGAGTAAAGAATATTTTATTAAAAGTTTTATTAAGGGGATCTTTTTAGTTTGTTGATATTTTTTGAATTCTTGATAATAATTTAATGCATAATTCATAAGCACAGCATTGTTGTTCAACATTAAAAATTAATATTTAAGTTAAAAATTGTTGTTGACAAATAAATAAAAGTGAAATCTTTAATAATTTTATCAGTTGTATCAATTCTACGAATTTGATTCGTTATAATTTCCCGGTGCCAACAGTACCACCCGACGTAAATGGTTATACCAAAACTACATTTAAGAGATGTTTAGTTGCCGAACGCACTACAACCACCATATTGTCATTCTGTATGACTACAGCGAAGTTGTCTTTGACATATCAATATGAACAAATTACTTGACTTAATAATGACTTAAACCTGCGGTCCCCTTGCAGGTTTAAGTCCTGTCGGAGGCATTATTCATTTTCCCTACCTAATTAATGTAATTCATAATTAACCTCTTAAAACTGGCCCTTCGTTGGCTGTTACGCGCACGTACTGGATACAGGGGAACGTCATATTAGGATTTTCCTCCCTCTGCGGAACGAGTCCACGAGGTTTATCAGGAAGATTCTAACCTTCATCTATCCATTCAATTCATACCCTGTTGTAGCTTAGGGTAACACGCTCCTTCTCACTTTTCGGTCGTAGTACCAATACTCATTGGTAGGTAAAAATTGCCTACCAATAAGTTCATAGCATATCAAGCTAAAGGCAGTTTTGCTGCAGTCATACAGAATGGCAATAAGATGATAGTAGTGCGTCCGAGAAATAAATGTCTTAAGAAAGACTCGCATTTAATTGAGAATCGATTACACGAATGAAAATTCTAATGATTTGAAATACATACTTAGAAATACATAAACAATATTTTTTGAAGAATCAGAAATGAGAAATCTGGAGAATTTATTTATCTATAAAATGAACCGTTGTTTTAGCCAAATTGGTCCTGTAGAATTCTCACAATCGCGTACGCAACATCTAAAAACAATGTTGCATAAGAATACTATTTGTTGCATGAGTGAATAAGAAAATTCAAGAGACTATCTTAATATGATAAAACGGATAGTATTGCTCAAAAAATGCCTACTTTTCATTAAAACTGAACGCAGAACATTCTCTATATAGTTTGAAAACTGTTTGCAGAGCTGGAAGGAAGTTAATGAACCAGGAATATATGGAAATTGAGTGATAATTTGATTTCGTATTCGTTTCGTAATCAGTTTCATGGGACTGACGATAACATGATTCAGTGTGCCGCTATCCGATAAGTGTACCCATAGAGGAATAATAGGAATAATAATTTAGGTATTCTCTTTGAGTGTACCTTATATTATACTGAATGTAATGTTAATCGAAAACGTGATTGCACTATAGACAACTTCACTTACAAAGCTTAAATTGGAAACATTTGGCAATATTTCAAAAGTTTCTCAACCACAATAGCTAAGAATTTCTCAATGATTATCATTATCATTATTTTATTTTGCTAGGATTTATCAATAAACAAAACTTAAAAATAAAATTACACCAATAAAGTACTATCTTTGTTAGTGTTTTCCTTCTCTTTTTTACCCTTCTGCTTTTTATCCTTTTTCCCGTCCTCCTTTGGTGGCTTCTTCTTTTGACGAGCTTCAAAATTTTTCTGTGGATCATTTAAAAATAGCTGACAACACCATCCGCGTGTTCTTAAAAATATGCATAGTAAGATTAATACTATCAGCAAGACTGAAATTAGGGCAAACAGTTCATTTAGAAATTAAACCACTTTTATCTTACTACATAGGACCGGCAGAGTAATCAGGAAGAAGTAGGTCCATCCATGGGAGTATTGCGCCATATGAGGTGGTATACTCTCATCGTACAAGTCGTAACCTTTATCATCTTTGTTATCGTCACTGGGTATTGAATCTGAATCAGCAGTTTCACCTTCCTCAAGTGGTTTTGCTTCTTCCTCAAGTGGTTTCTCACTTCCTGTGGTTGTTTCAACTGGCATTTCTTCTTCTTTTCCTTTGATTCCATCTTTACTCAAGGTTTCAAAAATAGTCTCTTCTAGAATTTTGAAAATACTCTCCGCGCCGGTATTAGGCTCCTTTGTATCGCGCTTATTGCGATTTATTTCCGAGATTTTGGTGGCGGCAGCACGTGTGTCGGTGCCACCGCTAATGGATAAAAAATAATGCCGCTTATGTTTGGTAGCAATCTTTTTAGTGGTCCCAGCAGTCCCATCAGGTGCGGTAGAATGTAACTCCACTGTGGTATCATGGGCAGTACCATTAGATTTCTTCAAGCGGTTGTGTTCCGGTGTTTTCCCAGTTGTCAATGAATTCAAAATATTAATGCGATAAAACGAATAATCGCGTTTTTTCGTAGTCTGCTTAGACTCGGGATCCAGGCTCTTCGACTGCATATGGCAACTCCTGCAGAAACCATTGATTCCATGTTCGCAGAGCATTTGATTTCCATCATCTTTCTTACCAAACCAATCGAAATCCCCAGAGCTATCTGCTTTTTCCTTCCCAGCTAAAGCAGTTTCCTCCTTCTCTGGCAAACGCGGTGACATATCGCGTGTAAAAGAGGAGAAGAAAAATTGCAAAAGACGCTGGAAAGGATCAAAGAACAATGGTGGATCGGGACCGCCACCAAAACCATCAGGTTTCTCAAATCTATTGGTGTTTGCCAAAAATGTAACAACCAACTTCGGCTTTGTCAGGACTAATCGTCCTTCATCTTCAATTCTATTACCGGTCCTTTCAGTCTTTCCCCACGACTGACAATTCTTCTCAGAACTTGTCGACGGCGCATTATTAGAATACGTACCGTTCTTAACATTTCTTTGAGATCTTGGCGTGCTTGCTAATTGCAATTCACCGCATACACCTAGAATTACAAAATGAATACCTTACCCTGAGTATGACAATGAATATAATTACAAAAAGCGCAGAATAATATGGCGACGTAAAGTATAAGTTGCTTCATGTTTGTTGAGACATTAAGTCTCGAAATATTTGCTTTTATAGCCGTTTGTATATAAAAATATGTAAACGTTACAAAACTGTACTGTTGAATGGGAATTACGACCACTATAACAATTATTATGACACCATTTTGTTTTCATCGAAGCCTGCTGAGGAAAATTACGTGGAATGTTATAATTTTCTAATAGATAATTACAAATTAAAAGCAAATGTAACTGGATACAGAGTCGTTCAAGTATGTTGATATCCTGTACAAATATTATGTGCCAAATTATCGCAAGAGATAAATGTTTCTCTGTATTTGCCTACTGAATTGGGTGCTCCACATGAGGTGATAGAAATCAGCCTAGATTTTAGATGAATCCAACACGCTACTTTCCATTTACTCAGTACAAAATCAGATTTATTATGTCACCGTGATTTGTTTTGAGTGTTCAAAAACAACATAGATTTACCAGTTTACAGCGCACAACGTTCTCTCTCAACAGCTAAAGCGATAGCGTTTTTGAGTGTCTACACTCGAGTTATCGTCGACTGCATGAGTTGGATTCTAGTTAGTCTCGTACTAGCACAAGCTGAGCTCAGTCGGTCGAATCAATAATCCTCAAATCCAGGAAAATGGCAGCAAAATCCGAAAGAATTGGTATCATCGGCAGGTAACATAACTTTCATTCTTGTTTTTACTTAAAATTAACATATGGAAATATGACTTAAGGTTAAACAAACGTATTTTAACTATTTATTCTCATTTAGTGGACTTATTGGGCGATCCTGGGCAATGTTATTTGCCTCCGTGGGTTACCAGGTAACGATTTATGACATTGAGCCACAGCAGATCCAAACTGCCTTAAGTGACATCGATCAACAGCTGAAAACCTTAGAAAAGGAAGGATTGCTTCGTGGCACACTTAATGCTGCTCAGCAATTTGCCTGTATTAAAGGTAAAGGTATATTTGCGATTTTTACATGAAATTTAACTTCGTTGTATGGTTTAGGTAGTACAAGTCTTACCGATACAGTTGCTGGCGCCGTTCTAGTTCAGGAATGTGTTCCTGAAAACTTGGAACTGAAAAAGAAAGTATGGAAGAGTGTCGATGATGTCGCCGGACCCAATACGATCTATTCAAGCTCGACCTCCACCTTCATGCCGTCTACTTTCTCAGCTGAATTGAAGAACAGGCAGAATATCGTCGTTTCGCACCCTGTGAATCCGCCCTATTACGTCCCGCTTGTAGAAATTGTTCCGGCTCCATGGACGGATGCAGCAGTTGCTAAGAAAACTCGTGAGATTATGGAGGAAATTGGCCAAACGCCAGTCTCGCTCACTAGGGAGATTGAAGGTTTCGTTCTGAACCGAATCCAGTACGCCATCTTGAATGAGACTTGGAATCTAATCAATGATGGTGTGCTTGATGTTAGGGATACCGATAAGGTGATGTCGGATGGTCTGGGACCAAGGTATGCTTTCATGGGACCTCTGGAAACTGCTCATTTGAATGCTGACGGTTTCCGTAACTATTGCGATCGTTATGCTAACACTATTCATGCAGTAAGCAAGACTTTCAAGCCGCTGCCCAAGTTTGAAGGCCCCAAAGTCGCTGAAATTGCCGATTCGCTGGAGAAGCAGGTGCCCATTGCCACACTCCAAGCACGCCGTAATTGGAGGGACATGTGTCTGACGAAGTTGAGTCAGTTGAAAAAAATTACCAACCCGAAATAATTTTTACTTACAAATGTTAATTCTGATTGTTAAGTGTTTTAAATTGTTTATGATTTGGTGGTCAAGTAACTTTCTTTAAATAAATTTCCACCTACTTATATTTTTATAATTATATATCTAACTTTTGGTCTGTTACTTAACTTTAATACACCTAGCGCCATCTAGTTTTGAATCTCAAATACGGTCAGCAGGGTAAAGATATCTTTATTGATGTAACTTTTTGTCTTGGTTATTCAACAATAGATAGCATTAGATAAATTATATAATATCTTTATTGATGTAACTTTTTGTCTTGGTTATTCAACAATAGATAGCATTAGATAACTTATATTATATATCAAACCATAATATAAAAAGAGCAGAGAGGTTCAATAAGAGCATGTATTACCCCTCACTTTCTTGTTCTAGCTATTAAGGGACTTATCACACTTTTTTAGTATGAAAATAATCCAGATAGGGCATTTCTTGGTGCTTCTGATTCCTCCGAAGCATGTGTAGTTCTTCCATTTTTGTAAGCCAGTTCGAGCTTTTTTGACGTTTCTGATTCCTTGGAAGTGTGGAAGTATGTATTCCTTGGAAGGGACTTGCCGCACTTTCTTATGTATAAAAAGAATTCAATTCGAGCGTCCTTTGATGGTTCTGATTCCTCTGAAGCATGAGTTACCATACAATTACTTGCTTCGGCTATTTCGGAACTTAGGTAAAAAAAAATACGCCAGTTTGAGCATTTTTGTGTTTCTTATTCCTCTGAAGCATGTATTACCCTTCAATTTCTTGGTCTAGCTATTATCCGTCTCCCCTGAAATCCCTAGAGGCCATGGAATAATGCTTTATTCTAATAATAATAATAACCTTTATTGGCATAACCCTCGTGCTTATTATATACGCAAATCATCATTCCAACTCAAAAATACAAATTAACAATACAAAATACCTTATTAATACAATGTACATAATAATAACACTATTTTTATTCCGTCCGCATACACTTCCTCTTCTGAACTACACTTAGAATGATGGCCACCCTCTCCCCTCCCTCAGACAACAATTTACCAACACAATCTACTTCATTTCTCAACTGACTCACACACCCTTCATTAATTCCCATACACTCTCCAAACACATGCTCCCAGGTATCCTTACCATCCATGCAAAACGCACACCTCTTAGATTCATCATTCATCCAATCTTTCTTACCCCTGCTTTATTCTATGCTAGTGGCGTAAAAAGGATAAAACTTGCAGTTATTGATGATTAGCATTTAAAATTTAATGTCTCAGTTTTAGAGGACCAAAAAATCGGGTCATGGACACTTGCCTAGATTACCTAGGTAACATGAATCCGGGGTATTCCGAAAGTTCATTGGGAATATCATAAAAACTGTTGCATCATATTCATCGTGGATAATATTTGATTTTTCGATAACAAATTCGTTATTGATACCTATCCGTTACGATAAGATAACATTCTCATAAATAACAAAATATCGCACTGTACATTTTGCCAGTTCAAAATTTATTTCGTGTAAATGTGAGCGTTGACATGGACATTGAAGAATTGCGAAAGTTAGCCCTAGCTGCGGAAAGGGAATACTCTGAAGCTCTAAGAGAAAACGAAGTTGAATGTGATTACGACGATACAGAATCAATATCATCAAAATTGGATAATATAGACGCTGCGGATATAGATATAAACGAGAATGTTATCCTCAGACCAAAAAGCACGCCCATTTTTTCTACAGATGAACGAGTATCCACTATTTCAAGCAAGTATACGGTGCAGGAACCTGAAGAGATTGATACGTACGAACAGAGATTGAGACATGGTGTTCCCAAGGAACTTAAAGTTGAGGCTGATATTAGATGTTCAGATATTTCTGGAAAATATATTGTCGAAGAACCCGAAGAATCCATGGTAAAGAAAGTAGAACCTGATGATAAACCTAATGAATCTGAAGAACAGGGAAATGAAAGTGAAGTAACGATTAGGAATAATAGGGTAGAAAAAGGAGAACACATTGCAGTTATTGAAGAAGTTTCGGATAATTTAAAGGAGAATGACCAAGTGTAAGTCTCAATTTTGTTTGAACATTTTAAATGTTTTATTTTGTTACCTAATAGCCATTTCTAATTTGAATTCATCAACGCATACTACTTTTTTTAGTAAATATATCCTAGAGGAACTAATTACAACTGAATTTGAATATCTGAAGAGTTTACACTTTCTATTAACGGTAATTAAACTTTTCTTTATTTAAAACAATACTTGGTAAAATGTGGGACAATTTTTAGGGCTTCCTGAAACCAATAAGAAAAATACTGAACAAAAATGACTACAGAATAGTGAAGAAAGTTTCTAATATCCTGAAAATGATAGAAAGATTTGGTACTATGTTCTTAGAAGATCTGTCTGCTGCCCATTTAGATATTCGACTTTTTGGAGAAATTTTTAAACGCCACAGGACTATGTTCAATTTGTATACAAATTTGAGTCGAGTTTGGTATTCGTTTACTGAAATTATAGAGAAACCAGAAGTGGAGGCGAAAATTAAGGTTAATATTAATATTTATATTCCAAATTGGTTAAGATAACTATCTAACCGTTCCTAACTTTCCTTCTTTCATTTATCTTTTTATTTCACAGAAAATCGAAATAGACCTAAACGAAGCAATTGGATTTTCTCGGTATATCGTAAAACCAATCCAGAGAATCACAAAATATGAACTACTTTTAAATCAGATTCTAAAAAACCTTTCAGTTATGAAAGACAAAAATATTGCAAAATTGGAAGTAGCCAGAGATTTTCTGCATGATGTTTTGAAGCGATGTGATACGATAGTCGCTCTGAAGAGCATCCTAAACCAAGATTATGATGAAAATCATTCTGGTTATTTTATTATGCGTACCAGTCTCAAAAGGAAGATCACCTACAAGAAGAAACGAAAGATGTTACGACCGATTGAATTATTTTTGTTTGAACGTGTTATAATCATTGCTATTATTGAAAATGTAAGTTTTGCTTTAATTGCCTATTATACCATAGGTTATAGGGGGCCAATGAGGGGCACTTATGAACTGCGAATTATTTATAAACCTTACAACGTTCTTTGGGAGTATCCCGTCCACTTCTTCGGCTAGTAGGAAATTCTTCTCAATGACGATGTTTCTCAAACGTCTCGCTGACTTGCACGAACAATGCATGTGCTCTTACACAGTTCTCTTACATAGTTCACTGACCTACTTTCCCATCATTCTCTGAGGGTACTTTACGACCCAATGTCTCCTGGACTCATTCACTGGACTCATACAGTGAATATTTCTAACTCGTTTACCGAGCGCTCACCTGATCGGTAATCGTTCTGATTGTAGTATGAACTTTGCATAAATTTCTTCGGGAAAAGCAACAATATCATTATTTAAAAAAACATTACTTAATACACGAAAAGGCTATATGAAATCTCGTAGTTGATCTTCCAGTATCACACAATCTACGATTTATCTCGTAGTTGGCAGTCCAGATGTTAATTCTTTATCTTTTCAGGAGGAATTATATTTCGAAGACTCAATCACTGTATCGAATCTATTAAGTCCCGTAAATGTGCCACAATCAACACGATTCACATTGGAAGATAATAAAAATCGGCGAGCATTTCGCCTAGAAGCACCTACTATACAAGCAAAAGAGAAATGTTTAAAATCAATCGACGACATTTTGTGGAATTTACTGAAAAGTTTAAAACAAAGACAAACTGAGAGTTTGCAATTTGGGGAAACAACCGGTACCACCACATAAATATAACAATAAAGTTTAAATATGTATAAATTATGGCCTACAAATACACAAAAAAGTATACAACCATAAATTAATTATGACAATTTAGTGTCAATTCTATTGACATTTTTCATTGCATTGTTAAATAGTGTCAAGTACTGGCAAGTGCTAAACGTGACCGTTTTTTGTTGTGTGTAATTTTTTGTACTGCTTTGGATCTTAGTATAAAATGGGTGCGGAGATTTTTAAAACGCTTGGTTTTCTTTTCAAATTTATAATATGTGTAAGCATTTTGATAAGCAATTCGCAGCAAACCTTCCAGCAACAAATTCGATAATATCTCGTAATTTTTCTATGTAAATCTAATTTCAAGAGATTATATTTCAAACAATATTATCGGTTGTTGCTGCAAAATGGGCTGTTAACTTCGTATAGCTTTATATATGTATTATTTAAAAACTTGAATATTATTACAATAGGAATATTCTAAGAACATTTTAAAATATGGAAATAGAGATAGATAGATATATTTTAACTGATTCAGAGCGTGAATCGTAGACCGGCGTATATCGATAAAAACAGTATGAGTGCGATAGACAAGAGAACAATGGCCCGGTCAAGATGCCGATCAGAGGAGCAAGGGAGGAAAGTATGGACGGGAAAAGAATATATGACGTGTGTGTTGTGTCAGGATGGATTGGATACTTGGGACCATATGGTGAGGAAATGTATGGCTTTAAATGAGAGATGGAAAAATGGATATGACTGGAAGGTCGGGAATATTATAGAATGTCTGGGGGAAGGAGGGGGAGAATGTGGCTATAAATAAGAAAATTATAAGAAACAAAAATCAGCGTAGAAGCGCTGTATCAATGGGTGGGTAGATAATTGTATATGTAGATATACCAAGGGGAATAGGTGAAGAATGCCTATATAT